>SZWC01001969.1:127706-160715 GCA_023375785.1 Penium margaritaceum | reverse complement strand
AGAGAGAGAGAGAGAGAGAGAGAGAGAGAGAGGGAGAGAGAGAGAGAGAGAGAGAGAGAGAGAATGAAAGGGGGTGTTAACGTTGCACAGGGTTATGTACAACACCTTTAGTTTGACGAGTTTTTTAATTGTGCGTAGTTTCTACAGAAACCCAACCAAGATACAATGCAACGTCCAAATAATGGAGTATATTTGTTCTTTCAGCTGATTATATGGCAAAAGAGCAGCCTCTAGCTGATAATGGAAGACCATATGATATGTGGATGTTTGGTAATGGCTAGTTCTCTCTATGAATCACATATCATATGCACTGACTTTCATTTGTCCTTGTTACATTCATTCATTTTGACAAAAAATTGTACACTCTTTATTAGTGAAAACGTTGTCTAATGAGCATGTATTGTTTTCAAAATGAAATGGATGAGTAGTAGACTTACCTTTTCATGGACCGTAACTCAAGCTGTGACAATTGAGTTGTGTTTGCCATGCCATCTTCACACATGTTGGAACATTCCCTTGCCTGCCGGACGCCCGACAGCCCAAAACCCGGGCGTCGTCCGTTTTGCATGAAAACTGGACCATACCATAATACCGACGCTGCAAACGCAGTCGCGGGGTCAGAATCGGCTAGAAAAACAGCAGCAAAGAGTTGCGGCTGCCTGAACCCAGGCAATGCCTACAAAGTTAGTGATGCCAAACAGGGCCACACAGCAGGAAACATGGACCCTAGGCATGGCATGATGCTGCAGACGCAATGCCACAACCAGAAACAGTGCTGGGTGCATGTAGACAGCATCTGCAGTGGTAGTGACCGCCGGCGGCCCGACCGCCGAGGAGGCATGCCGATGGAGCTGAGCCCGTCGCCGGAGGGAGGAAGCTCCAACGAGCGACACTCCAACAGCGTCGAGTCTCGCTGTCAGTCATCTGCACACCGATGTACATAAGCCGGGAGGACACAACAGAGTACAATGAGAGATGCAAGAAAACCAACACTCCCCCATGACTCACAGGCGTAGTGCGCATGTGCGGGCAGGGACTCAGTCAACAACCAGACTCCCCCAGGCCACGCAGAGATGCAGGCAGGGACAAAGAGAGCCACTGACGGACGCCTGCCGACCGAACTAATAGCCTTCTTGAACGGGTCGCTCTTCTGTGCCTTGGACAAGAAGTCAGCCAACTGCCGTGCTGTCACAACCCACACGATGCTGATGCTGCCGTCACGCAACAACGAATGCATATAGTGATACTCAATGTTGATGTGCTTTGTGCGTGTGTGTTGCACGCCATCATTGTCGACGATGGCCATGGCACTCTCATTCTCACAATGCAACGTGGTGGATGCGACAGACTGACGCAACTCGGACAACAGACGACGCAACCACACACTCTCACACGTGCCTGAGCCAAGAGCAACGTACTCAGCCTCAGCAGTGCTGCGTGCAATGCACCCCTACTTGCCACTGCGCGAGGACACAACTGTGCCGCCAATCAGAAAGATCCAGCCTGTGCGGCTCTTACCGTCCGGAATGCCGGCCCAGTCACTGTCGGTGTAGTCTACCGCGGCAACAGACGGCTGGCGGCAGAACATGAGACCTCGCCGAGGAGTCGAGATGACATAGCGCAGTACTCGGATCGTGACCTCGAAGTGGAGGTGACGCGGCTCCTGAGAAAACTGGGCCCGGAGGTTGATGGTGAACGCGATGTCTCGGCGCGTTGTCGTCGCCAGGAACATCAGTGACCCGATGACTCGCAGGTACATGGTCACGTCAACTAGCTCCCCCACAACAGCTTGGTCAGGACTCTTTAGCTTCACCTGGCGATCAGGTGACATGGGTGAAGATGCGCTTGGCACGAGTGGTAGGTCCTCCGCAAAGCGGGCGGACAGGGTCTGCACATAGGCAGCCTGGTGGATGTGCAGGACCCCCTGGGAGCGATCATGCTCGAGCTCCATGCCCAGGAAGACTCGGGCAGATCCGAGATCCTTCATCTGGTAGGCGGCGTGCAGCAAGTCCTTGACACGCTGGATGGCTGCCGTGTCTGGCGACGCGATGAGGAGATCGTCGACGTATACCAGAACAACAGCAAAATTCTGGCCTCGCGGACTGACAAACAGTGCGGGGTCAGCGGTGCTGCGCTGGAGCCCGCCGCGAAGGAGCGTGCTGTTGATCTCCTGGTTCATGTACCGAGGCGACTGCTTTAGGTCATGGAGGGCCTTCCGCAGTCGCCTGACTCTCCCAGTGCCATCGTCGAAGCCTGGGGGCTGCACCATGTAAAGCTCCTCACCCTTTAGTGGGCCATGGAGAAAAGCCTTGCTCATGTCCATCTGATGCGGCTCCCACCCATGCTGGGCAACCAGGCTGAAGAGCGCCCGGCTAGTGGAGAACTGGCCAACTGGGGCAAAGATCTGGTCGTAACCGACCCCAAGGATCTGGGAAAACCCCTTGGCTGTGAGGCGGGCCTTGTACTTGTCCAAGGACCCGTCGGGTTTCCACTTGCGTCGAAAGACCCACTTGGCGCCGATGGCCTTCTGACCTGGAGGAAGGTCGACGAGGTTGTACGCGTGGTGCTGTCGAATGGCAACGAGCTCATCGGCGTAGGAAACGCCCTAGTGTACGGCCTTAGGAGATGCTCGTGCCTTGCGCAGGGTGGCTCGGTCCTCCGGGCGTGCTGTGGAGCGGACTGAGAGAGCGTGCGCATCTCGAGCTCCAGGTGGGATGCGCACGAGTGGAGCCATGACAGTGTGCCGATGCTCGTGATGAAGCATGATGTAGCCCAGTGCCGAGCACGGGTGAAGGTCTGCAATGATGGCCGAGGTGGTCAGGCCGAGGGCCTTGGTGCCACGATCCCCTCTTACGACCGTGGGAGTGGAGGAGACACGTGGAGCCACAGGGAGCCGAGGTGCCACGGAGCGCGGTGCCACATTTTGCGCGCTCATCGATGGCCTGGGTCGAAGGCTGCCACCTGGGCCATGTGTGTAGCGTGGCACGGCAAGAGATGGCACTGAGTCCGACGGGCCAATGGAGACGGACGGGTCTGCTGGCCCTGATAGGTCAGCGGATGTGACTGGGGCTACCGGCCCGGAGAGGCCAGTGGATGCGACTGGGGCTGCGGTCCGTAGGGGCCAGTGGACGCGACTGGGACTGTCGGCTCGGAGGGGCCAGTAGACGCGACCGGGGCTCCCGGCCCGGAGGGGCCAGTGGACGCGACTCGGTCTGCCGGGCCGAAGGGGCCAGTGGACGCGACTGGGGCTACCGGCCCAAAGGGGCCAGTGGACGCGTCTGGGGCTGCTGGCTCGTAGGGGCCAGTGGACACGACTGGGGCAACCGGTCCGGAGGGGCCAGTGGACGCGGCTGGGGCTGCCGGCCCGGAGGGGCCGGTGGACGCAATTGGGGCTGCCGGCCCGGAGGGGCCAGTAAACGCGACTAGGGCTGCTGGCCCGGAGGGGCCAGTGGACGCGACTGGGGCTGCCGGCCCGGAGGGTCCAGTGGATGCGACTGGGGCTGCCGGCCTGGAGGGGCCAGTGGACACGACTGGGGCTGCTGGCCCGGAGGGGCCAGTGGATGCGACTGGGGTTGCTGGCCCGAAGGGGCTAGTAGATGCGGCTGGGGTTGTCGGCCCAGAGGGGCTCAAGGATGTGACACATGGAAGCGACAGGACAGAGGACGGACTCACCACTCCCCCACGCGACAAGATAGACAAAGATGAGCCGGAGTGAATAGGGTCGCTAGGAAACAGGTTCTCGAAGAAGAGGGCATCGCGAGACTCAATGATGCAGTGCCGGGATGGATCCCAGAAGCGCCAGTCCTTGGACTGATGAGAGACACTGAGGAAGGTGCAGGGAAGTCCGCGGGGGGCGAGCTTGCCGCCCTGCTGTGGGACGGGCAGCCGCACAATGGCCACGCAGCCCCAGACGTGAGCCGGGCGGAGGTCAGCGCGCTGACCGCACCAATGCTGGTACGGCGTGGACTGGTGAGGAAGGGGACCGTGGCGAATCTGGTTCCAGACCCATGTAATGTAGGCCATGGATTCAAGATAAAAGCCATCGGAGAGACCAGACTCGACCCGCATGGTGTGGATGGCGTCGGCCATGGTGCAGTTCCACCGTTCGGAGACACCGTTTTGGGCGGGCGTGTAAGGCGCAGACGTCTCATGGTGGATCGTTGGAGGCGATTAAGGTCGTTGTCTCACTCATGTACTCACCACCGCAATCAGAGCGAAAGCGACAAAGAGAGCAACCACACTCGTGCTCCACAAGGACAAGCAATTCCTGGATGGCGCGGGCGACATCGCTCTTCTTTCGAAGGCAGAAGACCCAGCGGTGGCGAGAATAGTCATCAGTGAGGGTGAGGACATAGCGGCCATGCTCTCCAACGGATTTTGTGGGAAGAGGGCCCATGACGTCAGAATGGACCAAATCAAGAGGGGCAGAGGCACGGGAGGAAGACAAAGGGTATGCGGACCAGTGCATCTTGCCCTTAGCAGAATTAATGCACTCTGTGGGGCACGGGAGAGGGAAAGTCTCCGGGTCAAGGCCCTTTGGCCGGCTGGGTGCGGAGCACGCTATCTGCGGCAGCTGAGTGGACGTGGCAAAGGCGTAGTGCAAGAGGCAGGTATGCTGAGGAGAGAGCGTGTTGGTAACAAACACATGGCTTGTGGCGACCGACGGGGAGGAGACTGAAGGAAATGAGGACAGACGAGGGACATGCCACAGGTTGCCACGGGCGGTGGCGAGCAGTACGACAAGACCCGACAGACGCAACGACACAGTGTCAACACCACGCGAGTGCACAACTTCCATGCTCATGCGGTCAAGGGCAGTGACGGACAGGAGGCTAAGCTCGAGACCTGGGACGAAGAGGACATCGGTCAGAAAGACATCACCGGCAGGACCACGGAAACGAACGACATCGATACCGCGCATAGGCAACACCTGTCCGGAGCCCGTCCAGACAACGGAGACATCGCCAACAGGACCGAGCATGCTAAAGGCCTCTCGGGAGGTCGTCATGTGATGCGTGGTCTCGGAGTTCATGATCCAGGTCTCATCAGGGTCCTGGACCGGGGTCGCCAGATCGCTAACGGTCACATGGCAGCAAGCAAGAGACGCATACGCGGTGGAAGGGGACGTAAACCAGGACTGCCAATTATCAAGCCACGCAACGTCGTCATGGAGGGGGGTAGAGGGGACCACAGGAGACAGCGAGACAGACGAGGAAACGGGACACGACCGTAGCTCAATCTCAGTCATGCAGGGCTGGACAGGAGAGCAAGAAGTGACGCAACTCGCACTTCCCTGGGGGGGAGGGCAAGGCAGGCCGAGTTGGAGCGCGATGAACTGCTCCATTTGACGCTCACAGGAGGACGGCCGGGGAGTGTAGACCGATTGTGGAGTGACGACACCGGAGCCCGGGTAGGAGGAGGACTGCACCGGTGAAGGAAACGGAGGCGCTAACGGTTGCGGGTGGTACTGTTGTGGCGCGGGTGGCTGCTGGACTGGGAGAGCTGTCGGAGTGGCGCAGTTGCTAGACAAGGCCGAAGCGTTAGGGCCGGCGGCAGCTACGACGGCGGAGGCGAGACGACGCTCCCGCTGGCGACGTATGGTGGCGATGACATGCGCCTTGTCCGTCGGGAGAGGGCACGTGTACCACCCGTGCCCGGGCTGGCCACAATTATGGCAGACCGAGCCACCACCGTTGGACCGGGTCGATGGCTGCTGCTGCTACGGTGCACCCTTCCCTTTCTTGTTTTGGCGCTTCTTCTTCCCCGAAGATGATGAGGTAGCTACGGCGAGGGAAGTGACGACCATGGAGGCGATGGCAGGGGAGACGGAGCCTCCGTGCGCTGGAGTCGGGACTCCACACGAGCTTCCTCAATCCGAAGGAAGAGCTCGTATGCCCAAGGCATGAGGGTGCCCTGGGCCGCCATGGTGGAGAGGATGTCCAAGGTTTAGTGCACGAAGACGTACACGTACGCGTTAGTGGCAACGCGCTTGATGGTGAGGAGTGTGGCCAGAGGGGGTGGGGTAGAGGTGCCGAGATGACGAAGGATATCCTCCGCCCGCTGCCAGTAGGCGGTGACCGTCTCGGTCTCCCCCATGTGCAGGGCGTTGAACTCCTGCAGCAGACGGCTGGTCTCAGCCTTGCTGGACAGGCGATGGGGACGAGTGAGGACGTGCCAGGCGGCTGAAGGGTCTGGGATGGCGCCGGCGGTGAAGTCGCCAAGGAAAGGCTCTAGGGCTAGGCGGGAAGCTGAAGGGGTGACCGGGACGAGGGCACGTGCAACGCGACCGGCGTCATACAACTGGTCGGCCTAGGTGGGGTCATACAAGAGGGTGTAGTATACCCACAGGCCCTCCCCCTCTACCCATATCCGAAAGCTGAGCTCCCAGCTCCGGAACTGCTTGCCGGCTTGAAGTGAGGGAGGCGGCGTCTCAAAGTCTTTCTGCCTATAGCTGGCATCAGAGATGGGGCCAAGGACGGAGGTCACCGTTTGCCGCTGGCGCTGAGTCTGCTGTTGCGCTAAGTAATGAGTGGCAGCAGACACAGCGAGGCTGGCATGCCTTGGAGGAATAAATGGTGGCAGCGTATTGGTGGTAGCGTGGGAGGCCAATGGCTGTAGTGCTGTAAGCTGCTGCGTCAAGGCGGCGAGCTGTTGCTGAAGAGCAACAAGGGGGTCAGGGTTGCCGCCAACGACACCAGAGGGGAGCTGCTGCAGCTGTCGCTGTTGCTGCAACTGCTGCTGTTGTTACTACTGCTGCTGTTGTAGCTGCTGCAGCTACTGCAGGAAAGGGGGGTTGGGGGTCCCTCCAACAGAGGAGGACCCCTCCTCAGAGGGGCTGTTAGTCATAGTAGCTTATGGTGCCTCTCTTCCCCCTTTTTTATTATTATTATTTTTGTCTCTTTTGTGTGCTGCTGATGTCAGCAGTGACGTTAGCCGGGGATGGCTGACATCAGCAAAGGCTTCTGCGGTGATTGCAGGGCTACTTTTTTTGTATTGTTGATGATGTCAATAGTGACGTCAGTGGACGACCGCTGACGTCTGCAGTAGTTGATGTAGCTACTACTACGCGGCTGCAGCCGCTGTTGCTGGTGCTGCTGCTACTACTGTTGTTGCTACTGCTACTACTGCTGCTGTTGCCGCTCTTGCCACTACTTCTGCTGCTACTGCTACTACTGCTACTACTGCTGCTACTACTGATACTACTGATGCTACTGCCGCTGCTGCTGCGTCTGCTGGCTGGGTGGGGATCTTTTTTTTTTCTTCTTGCTTGTCAGTGCGAACTTGCTTCTCGTTGCAAGCAATGAACCACAAGCAGCGAGATCGCTGCTCAGTGCTTGCTGCCTGCTGCTTGCTGCGAGCAGCGAGCTTGCTGCTCGTAGCGTGGAGTGGGCTGCGAGCAGCCGCGACTGCTGCTGCTATTGCCTGCCGTTGTAGCCGCTCTTGTTGCTGCTACTACCACTGACTGTGGCTGCTGCGAGCTGCTAGGAGCTGTTGCTACTGCTGGCTGCTTCTCGTTGCTGCTGATGCTACTACGGGCTGCTGCTGCTGCGAGTTGCTACAAGCTGCCGCTGCTGCCAGCTGCTGCTGGCTGCTGCTGCCACTACTCGCTGCCGTTGCAAGCTACTGCTGCTGCTGCTGCTTGCTGCAGCTGTCAGTCACACCTAGATGACATCGCCGCGTGCATCGTTGCCAGTAAGCGCCTGACATGGTCTGCCGCTCACCTCCTCACATCAAGCGTGGGGGTGACTGCTGCCGGAAAAAATCCAGCAGCATTTCCCCTGGCCCAGTGGCCGTGGGAAAAATTCTGACGCCGCCACCAGGCGGGTTAATGCTGCCGGAAAAATTCCGGCAGCATTTCCCCTACATTGGCGCGTATGGAGGTCTGCCGGCGTTGTCTGGCACCTGTACGTCAGTCTTCTGCTGCTGCTGCTACGCTCTGGCTCTGATACCAAAACAGAAATGCTAGGCAGTACGTTGGGGCAGCAGCATTGTTGATGCAGCGTGCGGGCTTCCACGCTTGTTGCTTAAGTCTGCTGCCCCCTCAGTTTGCTGCTCTAGAGACTAAGTCTAGAAGCTCTGGGTTTGTTACTCAGAAGTGCGCGCGCTAGTGTTAGCGCCAGAAAGCACCTGGAAACTGTAAGTAACTGATTAGAAATGAAGAATGAGCAACTATGGGAGACCCCTCCAAGTTCTAGCTCCCCCCCCACTAGTGTAGAGCTTGTTATTCAGCTAACCAACCAATCAGAAAACAGTCCAAGACCTATTTTGTGGCAGGCAGGGTTTTCTCGGCTAGCCCTGCCAGACGCCCGACAGCCCAAAACCTGGGCGTTGTCCGTTTTGCCTAAAAATTGGACCATACCATAATACCAAAGCTGCAAACACAGTCTTGCGGTCAGAATTAGCTAGAAAAATAGCATCAAAGATTTAGGGCTGCTCGAACCCAGGCAGTGCCTACGACAGTTAGTGATGCCAAACAGGGCCACACAACAGGAGACATGGACCCTAGGCATGGATGATGCTGCATACGCAATACCACAACCAGAAACAACGATGGGTGCATGTAGACAGTATCTGCAGTTGCAGTGACCACCGGCGGCCCGACCGCCGAGGAGGCCTACTGATGGAGCTGAGCTCGTCGTCGGAGGGAGGAGGCTCCAACAAACTGTGAGTGAGCCTCAGTGTGCGTTGGCTCAACTGAGTGACACTCCAGCAGCGTCGAGTCTTGCCTTCAGTCATCTGCACGCTGAAGTGCACAAGTCGGGAGGACACAATAGAATACAATGACAAATGCACGAAAACCAACAGGTGTGCGTGTTGGTTTTGGGGCAAAAAGTGCTGACCTTTCATTCGTTGTTAGTTTTTGCGCATCCTCATTGTGCTCTGTTGTGTCCTCCCGACTTGTGTACATCGGCGTGCAGATGACTGACGGCGAGACTTGATGCTGTTGGAGTGTCGTCCGGTGGAGCCGACGCACGCTGAGGCCTACTCGTAGTTCGCTGGAGCCCCCTCTCTTTTGTGACGTGCTCAGCTCCATCGGCAGGCCTCCTCGGCGGTCGGGCCGCCGGCAGTCACTGCCACCACATATGCTGTCTGCATGCGCCAGGCACTGGATCTGACTGTACCATTGCGTCTGCAGCGTCATGCTCTGCCTAGGGTCCATGTCTCAAGTTGTGTGGCACTGTTTGGCATCATGGACCATCGTAGGCACTGCATGGGTTCGGGCAGCCATAACTCTTTGCTGCTATTTATCTAGCTATTTCTGACCGCACGACTATATTCGCAGCGTCGGTATTATGGTATGGTCCAGGTTTCAGGAAAACTGGATGACGCCCGTTTTTTGGGCTGTCGGCCGTCTGGCAGGGCTCACCGAGAAAACCATGCCTGCCAGAAATAGGTCTAGGTCTATTTTCTGATTGGCTGGTTAGCTGAGTAACAAGCTCTTCAGAGCTGGGGAGGGGGGGTAGCTAGAACTTGGAGGGGTCTCCCATTGCTGCTCATTCTTCATTCCTAATCAGTCACTTTCAGTTTTCAGCTGCTTTCTGGCGCTAACACCGGCGCGCGCATTTCTGAGTAACAAACCAAGAGCTTCCAGACTTTGACTCTAGAGCAGCAGACTGAGGAGGTAGCAGACTTAAGAAACAAGCGTGGAAGCCCGCACGCTGTATCATCAATGCTGCTGCTGCAACCTGCTGCCTAGCTGTTCCAATTTGGTACGAGAGCCAGAGCGTAGCAGGAGCAGCAGATTGGCGTACAGGTGCCAGAAAACGCCGGCGGACTTCCATACGCGCAAGTGTAGGGGCAATGCTGCCGGATGTTTTCCGGCAGCATTGACCCGCCTGGTGGCGGCGTCGGATTTTTTTCCACGGGCACTGGGTTAGGGGAAATGCTACCAGATTTTTCCGGCAGCACTGACCCCCACGCGTGATGCGAGGAGGTGAGTGGCAGGCCACGTCTCACACCTGTGGACGACGAGGCACGCGGCAACGTCACCCAGGTGCAGTGACGAGCACCAGCGAGTAATAGTATCAGCGGCAGGCAACAGCAGCGTGCAGCGGTAGTAGCACCCAATAGCAGCTGTGTGCAGCAGCGGCAGCCTGCAACAGCAGTAGCTCGTAGAAGCTTGCAGCATTAGCAGTCCGCAGCAGAAAGCAACAGTGGTGGTCAGCTGTAAGAGCTCGCAACAGCAGCAGCTGCGGCAATAGCAGCAGCTGCGGCAACGAGCAGCAGCAGCAGCTACTGTAGTGAGCAGCAGCAGCAGTAGCGGCAGCAAGCAACACCAGCAGCAGCAAGCAGCAGCAGTAGTAGCAGCAAGCTGTAGCAGCCGCAACAGCAAGCAACGGCAAGTAGTAGGAGCAACAGCTAGTTATAGCAACAGTGGGAGCGAGTAGGAGCTGGCAACAGCCAGCAGCCGCTGCTACTGCTCGCAGCCTGGCGCACGCCATGAGGGATGTGCTGTTAGTAGCGAGCCCGCTACTCGTAGCGAGCAGCGGACTGCTCGCAGCGAGCAGCGAGCTCGTTTCTCGTTGCTCGCTGCCCACAACGAGCAGCGAAGCTTGCTTTGACAGACGGAAAAGAAAAAGAAAAAACAAAGAGAAAAACATTTACCCACTCGAGTAGCAGCTACCATAGCTCCTGCATCAGCCACAGCAGCCACAGCAGCATGTAACAACAGTAGCAGCAGTAGCAGCAATAGTTGCTGCTACAACAGAAGCCGTAACAATAGCAGCACCAACAGCAGTTGCAACTATAGTAGTAGTAGTAGTAGCAACAGTAGCAGCAGCAACAGAAGTAGCAGCAGTAGTAGTATCAGCAGCAGCGGCAAATAGCGGCAGCGGCAGCGGCAACAACAGTAGTAGTAGTAGCATCAACAACAACAGTCGCTGTAGTCGCGCAACTGTGATCCCAACAACAGTCGCTGCTAACGTCAGCATCCGGCCACTGATGTCAGTGCTGATATCACTACTGACATCATCAACACACACAAAAAAAGGGCGGGAGGGAAGAAGAAACTCTTCAACAAGAGCCCTACAGATAACGCGGCGATAGCTACGGACATTAGCCGTCCTAGGCTGACATCACTGCTGACATCAACAGCACAAAAAAAAGTAGAAAAGAAAAGGAACCAATGAGAGGAGGCACCAAAACCCACCATGGCTAACAACCCCAGTGGGGAGGGATCCTCCTCCGTTGGGGGGACCTTCAGGGGGGACACCCCCCCTTTTTCCTGCAACAGCTGCAGCAGCACCAGCACGAGCAGTAGCAACAGCAGCATTAGCAGCAGCAGCAACAACAGTAGCAGCAGCAGCAGCAGTAGCAATAGTAGCAGTAGTAACATCAGTAGTAGTAGCACTAGCAGTAGTAGCAGTCCACACGCGTCGTTGTCGGCACCCCTGACCCCCTGGCTGTCATTCAGCAGCAGCTCGCCGCCTTGACGCAGCAGCTTGCAGCACTGCAGCCACTAGCCTCACAGACTCCCACCAGTGCCCCGCCACCATTCATTCTTGTTGGACACGCCAGCCCCGCTGTGTACGCTGCCACGCATTACCTGGCACAGTAGCAGACTCAGCGCCATCGGCAGGTAGTGACCTTTGTCCTTGACCCCACTTTGGGCGCCGGCTGCAGGCAAAAGGATTATGAGACGCCGCCCCCGCCACTTCAGGCCGGCGAGTAGTTTCGGAGTTGGGAGCTCAGCTTCCGCATCTTGGCGCATGGTGAAGGCTTGTGGGCCTATTACACCCTTCCGTACGACTCCACCCAGGCCGACCAGCTGTGTGACACTGGTCACGCCGTACACGCCCTTGTCCCTGTCGCTCCTCCGGCTTCTCGCCTTGCCTTAGAGCCCTTTCTCGGCGACTTCACCATCGGCATCACCCCAGACCCTGCAGTCGCGTGGCATGTCCTCACCTGTACCCATTGCCTGTCCAGCAAGGCTGAGACCAGCCATTTGCTGCAAGAGTTCAACTCCCTCCACATGGGGGAGACAGAGACAGTCACCGCTTCCTGGCAGCGAGCTGAGGACATCCTCCGTCGCCTCGGCACCTCTGATCCACCCCCTCTGGCCGCGCTCCTCACCATCAAGCGCGGTGCCGCCGGTGTGTACGCGGACATCTTCTTGCACTACTCCCAGAATATCCTCTCCACCATGGCGGCCCAGGGCACCCTCATGCCCTGGACATACGAACTCTTCCTTAGGATTGAGGAGGCTCATCTGGAGTCCCGTCTCCATTGCACAAAGACCCTTGCCTCCTCTGCCGTTGCTTTAATGGCTATCCCTTCCCCCGTAGCAGCTACCTCCACCAGCTACTTGTCAGCGGGGAAGAAGAAGAAACGGAGCAAAAAGGGCAGGGGCCAGCAGCAGCAGCAGGAGCAGCAGTCGTCTGGGTGTAGCGGTGGTGGCTCGGTCTGCCACAACTATGGCCAGCCAGGGCACGGGTGGTACATGTACCCGCTACCGACGGACAAGGTGTACGTCATTGCCACCATGCTTCGCCAGCGGGAGCGCCATCTCGCCTCTGCCTCCGTAGCGGACGTCGCCCTTGACTCCTCGACCCCGTCCAGCAGCTCCACTCCTCGGGCCACCACACCGGTCCCGTAGCCGCCAGCTCCACAGGAGCTTCATCCGCAACCATCGGTGCCTCCGTCCCCTTCCACGGGGATGTCCTCCTTTTATCCGGGCTCAGGCATTGTCACTCCGCACTCAGTCTACACAAGCGCGCCGTCCAAGCATGAGCGTTAGCTAAAGTAGTTCATTGCGCTTTAGCTCGGCCTACCTTACCCTCCCCCAGCTCGGCCTGCCTCGCCCTCCCCCTGAGGGAAATACGAGTTGCGCCACCTCTTGCCCGCCCCCTCACCTTGCTTGACTGAGATTGAGCTGTGGTCATGTCTGTTTCTTCGTTTGTCTCACCGTCATCCGTAATCTCCTCTATCCCCTTTCGTAATGACGTCGCGTGGCTTGATGATTGGCAGTCTCGGTTTGTGCCCCCTTCCACCACGTCCATGTCTCTGGCTTGCTGCCATGCGACTGTCAGTGATCTGGCGACTCCAGTCCAGGACCCTGTCGAGACCTGAATCATTGACTCCGGAGCCATGCATCACATGACGGCCTCCTGTGAGGCCTTCAGTATGCTTGGTCTTGTTGGCGATGTCTCTGGTGTCCGGACGGGCTCTGGACAGGTGCTACCCGTCTGCGGTGTCAGCATCGTTCGTTTCCATGGTCCTGCCGGTGATGTCTTTGTGACCGACGTCCTCCTCATCCTAGGTCTTGAGCTTAGCTTCCTTTCCGTTACTGCCCTTGACTGCATAAGCATGGACGTTGTGAATTCGTGTGGTGTTGGCACTAAGTCGTTGCATCCGTCTGGTCTCGTCGTTCTTCACGCCATCGCCCGTGGCAACCTGTGGCATGTCCCTCGCCTCTCCTGCTCTCCTTCCGTCCCCTCCCCGTCGGCGGCCACAGGCCATGTGTTTTTCACCAGTACGCTCTCTTTGCATCACACTCGCCTCCTGCACCACCGCCTTTGCCACGTCCACTCTGCTGCCATCGACAACATGCTCCGCACCCAGCCGGCCAAGGGCCTTGACACAGACACTTTCCCTTGGCCGTGCCCCACGGAGTACATTGATTATGCTCAGGGCAAGATGCACCGGTCTACATACTCTCGGTCTTCCTCTCGTACATCGACCCCTCTTGACCTGATCCATTTCGATGTCATGGGTCCCCTCCCTACCGAGTCCGTAAGCAAGCGTGGCCGATTTGTCCTCACCCTCACTGACGACTACGCTTGCTATCACTGGGTCTAGAGCCTACGGCAGAAGAGCGATGTTGCCCGCACCATTCAGGACTGGCTTGTCCTTGCGGAACGCGAGTGTGGTTGATCTCTTCGCCGCTTTCTCTCCGATTGCGGTGATAAGTACATGGGTGAGACCATGACATTTCTCGCTTCCCATGGTGTCCACCACGAGATGTCAGCGCCCTACACATCCGCTCAGAATGGTGTCTACGAGCTGTGGAACCGCACTATGACCGACGTCGTCCGAACCATGCGGGCTGAGTCTGGTTTCTCTGATGGCTTCTCCTTTGAAGCCATGGCTTACATGACATGGGTCTGCAACCGGATTCCCCATTGGCCTCTTCCCTGCCAGTCCACGTCGTACCAGCACTGGTGCGGTCAGCGCGCTAACCTCCGTCCGGTTCGCGTTTGGGGCTACGTGGCCATCGTGTCGCTACCCGTCCCGCAGCAGGGCGGCAAACTCACCCCCTGCGGTCGTCCTTGCACCTTTCTCGGCGTTTCTCATCAGTCCAAAGCCTGGCGCTTCTGGGATTCATCCCGGCATTGCATCGTCGAGTCTTGCGATGCCCTCTTCTTTGAAGAGTTGCTTCCACGCGATCTTATTCACTCCAGCTCGTCCGTGTTCCTCCCGTTGCGTGGGAGAGTGGTGAGTCCGTCCTCCATCCTGCCGCTTCCTAGTGACACATCACTTTGCCCCTCTGAGGCGGTAGCCCCAGTCGCACCGGATGACCCTTTGAGCCAGCAGCCCCAATTGCACCCGCTGGCCTTTCACGGCCGGCAACTCCAGTCGCACCCGCTGACCCCTCTGAGCCAGCATTCCCAGTTGCGTACGCTGGCCTCTTGGGGCCAGCAGTCCGAGTCGCGCCCATTGACCCCTCTGAGCCAGTAGCCCCAGTTGCGCCCACTTGCCTCTCGGGGCTAGCAACCCTGATCGCGTCCGCTGGCCCCTCCGGACCGGTAGTCCCAGTCACGCCCGCTGGTCCCTCCAGGCTTACAGCCCCAGTCGCGCCTACTGGCCCCTCCGGGCCAGCAGCTCCAGACGCGCATGCTGGCCCCTCCGGGCCTACAGCCCCAGTCGCGTCCGCTTGTCCCTCCGTGCAAGCAGCCCCATCCGCCTCCGTTAGCCCGTCGGACTCGGTTCCATCTCTTGCTCTACCACGCTACACGCATGGCCCAGGCGGCAGCCTCCGACCGAAGCCGTCAGTGAGCGCGTTGACCACCACACCGCGCCCTATGGCGCCTCGGCCCCCTATTGCTCCACGTGTCTCTTCCACTCCCATGGTCGTGAGTGGGGACCTTGGCACCAAGGCCCTCGGCCTTACCACTTCGGCCATCATTGCAGACCTTCACACGGGCTCCGCACTGGGCTACGCCATGCTCCATCACGAGCATCGGCATGCCGTTTTATCTGCACTTGCGCACATCTCACCTCGAGCCCGAGATGCACACGCTCTCTCAGTCCACTCCGTATCACGCCCAGAGGACCCAGACATCCTACGCAAGGCTCGAGCCTCCCCTGAGGCCGCACATTGGGATGTTGCCTGCGCCGACAAGCTTGTTGCTATCCGGGAGCACAACGTGTATGACCCCGTCAACCTCCCTCTAGGTCGGAAGGCCATCGGTGCCAAGTGGGTCTTCCGATGTAAATGGAAGCCGGACGGGTCCTCGGACAAGTACAAGGCCTGCCTCACAGCCAAGGGGTTTGCTCAGGTCCTCGGGGTTGATTACGACCAGATCTTTGCCCTAAGTCGCCGGTTCTCTACTAGCCAGGAGCTCTTTAGCCAGGTTGCATTGCATGGGTGGGAGCTGCATCAGATGGACGTGAGCAACGCTTTCCTCTATGGCTCGCTGGAGGGTGAGGAGCTCTGCATGGTGTAGCCCCTAGGCTTCGATAACAACACTGGGAGAGTCTGGCAGCTGCGGAAGGCCCTTTATGGCCTGAAGCAATGACCTCAGTCCTGTAACTAGGAGATCAGCAGCACGCTCCTACGCGGTGACCTCTTCCACAGCACCGCTGACCCCGTAGTGTTCGTCAGCCCGCGAGGCCAGACCTTCGCTGTTGTTGTGGTCTACGTTGACTATCTCCTAATTGCGTCACCAGACATGGCTGCCATCCAGCGTTTCAAGGAAGTGCTACACACCGCCTACCAGATGAATGATCTTGGGTTTGCCTGAGTCTTCCTGGGCATGGAGCTCGAGCGTGATCGCTCCCAGGGCATCCTACACGTCCATTAGGCTGTCTATGTGCAGACCCTGTCCACCCGCTTTGCCGAGGACCTACCCCTCGTGCTGAGCGCATCTTCACCCATGTCACCTGATGGCCAGGTGAAGCTCAAGAGTCCTAACCCAACCATTGTGGAGGAGCCAGTTGACGTGACCACGTATCGGCGAGTCATCGGGTCACTGATGTTCCTGGCGACGACGACGCACCTAGACATCGCGTTTGCCATCAACCTCCTGGTTCAGTTTTCTCAGGAGGCGTGTCACCTTCACTTCGAGGCCACAATCCGAGTACTGCGCTATGTCGTCTCGACTCCTCAGCAGTGTCTCATGTTCCGCCGCCAGCCGTCTATTGTCACGGTGGGCTACACTGACAGTGACTGGGCCGACAATCCGGACGGCAAGAGTCGAAAACGTTGGATCTTTCTAATCGGTGGCACGGCTGTGTCTTGGCGTAGTGGCAAGCAAGGGTGCATTGCACGCAGCAATGCCGAGGCTGAGTACATGACCCTTGGCTCAGGCGCATGTGAGTGTGTGTGGTTGCGCCTTTTGTCCGAGTTGCGTCAGTCCGTTGCATCCATCACATTGCATTGTGACAATGAGAGTGCCATGGCCATCGCTGACAATGACTGCGTGCATCACACATGCACAAAGCACATCAACATTGAGTATCACTATGTGCATTTGTTGCGTGACACTGGATCTGATTGTGCCATTGCGTCTGCAGCGTCATGCTCTGCCTAGGGTCCATGTCTCATGTTGCGTGACACTGTTTGGCATCATGGACCATCGTAGGCACTGCCTGGGTTCGGGCAGCCATAACTCTTTGTTTCTCTTTTTCTAACTATTTCTGACTGCACGACTGCGTTTGCAGCGTCGGTATTATGGTATGGTCCAGTTTTCAGGCACAACGGACGACGCCCGGGTTTTGGGCTGTCGACAGTCTGGCAGGGCTCTCCAAGAAAACCCTGCCTGCCAGAAAACAGGTCTAGGTCTATTTTCTGATTGGCTGGCTAGCTGAGTAACAAGCTCTACAGAGTTGGGGGGGGAGCTAGAACTTGGAGGGGTCTCCCATTGTTTCTCATTCTTCATTCCTAATCAGTCACTTTCAGTTTTCTGCTGCTTTCTGGCGCTAACACTGGCGCGCGCATGTTTTACTAACAAACCCAGAGCTTCCAGACTTCGACTCTAGATCAGCAGACTGAGGGTACAACAGACTTAAGCAACGAGCGTGGAAGCCCGCACGCTGCATCAACAACGCTGCTGCCCCAACCTGCTGCCTAGGTGTTCCAATTTTCGTCACAGACCACTAGTCTCCCTAGGTATGCATCTCCATAAGAGACATCTAAAAACTAGTCTAGTGTGGCTGGTTGGGTCTGCAGCATGGTTGGAGTAGGCATGGCCCCATGCTCGTTGATTTGCACTTCTGCCTCTAGCTATTTGGTGACTTGTGAGAGGAAAGTCGTGCACTCAGAAGTTAGCGCCAGAAAAGCAGATAGAACTGAGAGATATGTGATTAGCAACTGAGAATGAATGGAGCTGTGAGACCCCTCACACGTGGCCAGGGACAAAGCTTGCGGGTATACTAGCGTCCCGCCGCCCTTCCTTCCACCTGGGCATGCTCGTCCCGTTGCCTCTGCCGCCACGGAGTACTTGGCACAGCAGCACACCAAGCGCCAACGTCAGACTGTGTCTTCAGTCCTAGGTCCCACTCTGGGTGTCGGCCGTAGGCCAAAGGAATTTGAGTCCCCGCCCCCGCCGCTCCATGCCGGCAAGCTTAGCTTCCGTATCTGGGCGCAAGACGAGGGCCTGTGGCCATACTACATTCTGCCCTACGACTCCACCCAAGTGGACCAGGTATATGATGCTGGTCGTGCCGTGCGTGCCATCGTCCCCGTTGACCCTCCAGCAGCACGCCTCGTACTCGAGCCCTTCCTCAACGACTTCACCACTGGTGGGACTCTACACCCCGCCACTGCGTGGCACGTTCTCACACGCTCGCATCGTCTATCCACCGAAGTCGAGACCAGCCGCCTACTTCAGGAGTTCAACTCCCACTAGATAGGGGAGACGGAGTCCGTCACCTCCTACTGGCAGCGGGCGGAGGACATCCTCCGCCGCCTGGACGACACCGCTCCACCCCCTCTCTCCGCGCTCTTGACCATCAAGCGCGGGGCCACCGACATCTTCACTGACGTCTTCATCCACCACTCCGAGGACGTCCTCACCATGATGGCAGCCCAGGGTACCCTCATGCCTTGAGCATATGAGTTGTTCCTCAAGAGGGAGGAGGCTCATCTAGAGTCACGCATCCAGTGCACAGAGGCCCTCGCCTCCCCTACTGTCACCTTTATCGTTGTTTCTGCTCCCTCCGTAGCTGCGTCCACCGGCTCCTCACCATCAGGAAAGAGGAAGTGTAAGGGGAAGAAGGGCAAGGTCCAGCAGCAGCAGCCGACCGGGTCCAGTGGTGGCAGCTCAATTCGTCACAATTGTGGCCAGCCAGGGCATGGATGGTACACGTGCTTGTTCCCAACGGACGAGGCACACGTCATCACCACCATGTGTTGTCATCGTGAGCGCCGTCTCGTCCCTGCTGACATGGCTGTCGCCGTCCCTGGTACCTCCTCCCCATCCGGTAGCTCCACTCCTCCGACATGCGCACTGGTGACGTCGTCACCGATCCTACAATAGCACCATCCGTAGCCGTCGGCGTCCCCCCTTCCATCGCCGGCGCATCCCTCTTCCCTGCTTGGCTCCAGCAGTGCCACACCGTATTCAGTCTATGCACCCAAGTCCTCCACTCGTGAGCGCCTGTTGCAGGAGTTCATCGCGCTCTAGCTCGGCTTGCCTCGCCCTCCCCCCAGGGAAGTGCAAGTTGTGTTATAACATATTCACCTGCCCTGCCTTGCATGACTAAGCCTGAGCTGCGGTCGTGTCCTACTTCTACGCCTGACCCATCCTCTTTTGCCCCTCCTTGTGACATCGTCCCATGGTTTGATGATTGGCAGTCTCGCTTTGTGCCCCCGTCCACCGCTTCCCCGTCTCTTGCTTGTTGTCTTGTAATTGTTAGCGACCTGGCAACACCAATCTAGGGCCCTGCCGAGACCTGGATCATTGACTCCAGGGCCACACATCACATGAAAACCTTTCGTGAGGCCTTTGATGTGCTTGTTCCAGTTGCTGATGTGTCCAGTGTTAGGACAGTCTCTGGTTAGGTGTTACCTGTTCGCGACGTCGGCGCCGTTTGTTTTCATGGTCCTGCTGGAGATGTCTTTGTGACCAACGTCCTCTTTGTCCGCGGTCTTGAGCTCAGCCTCCTGTTCGTCACTAATGCTACACATAGATCCTATTCACGGAGCTTGAGGATGATCCGGATCCGGGGGACGGATCCTCCACCTTGATCCGGATTCGGGGATCCGGATCCTAGATCTGGATCAAGAGATCAAGCTCTTGGATCCAAAAATTGTTTTATTTTGGAGGCCATTGGTGGGACTATGTAAATGATCATGATAGAAAAAAGAAGCAGGTGAGTGTCGACCCTCACAACCTTTCGTATTTTTAGTGCCAATGCAGGAGCCTCCCCTCACACTGTCGTGGATGACCTGCGCAGAGTACACAAGAATGAATGCTGATGTGGCGTACACGTTTTCCATATCCGCACGACCCTTCTGTGGTCTACCTTTCTGTGCAGTGACTCGAAGTTTGGATGATAGAAGGGAAGTTTGGCAGTTCAGATATCATGTGAATGTTTAATCTATTGACCGTTGGTAGGCGAAAGAGCGCGCCAGTGTCTGTCGGCCACTAACGTCATGTCATACGACTGGAAAGGCTACAGTTCATGGTATAATTTTGCCTGACAATGAATCGGCACCAAGCCTATACGGAAAGGAGGCTTGACATTAGATCGATTGTATTGCACCTGCCAGTGGGCGGGACTGCTATTGGTCGCATGACAAGTTGGACAGGTCCGATTGATGTGGAAACTGAACGTTGTCTTGGTCTTATCCGAAGCGCAAATGTTGACTGTTTGAATTTGTAACTATGGATTTCACGATACACGAGCGGACATGACAAAAACCTCTTGTGGTTTTTTATTCCCCCTCCTCCCCTCTCTCCCCGATAGATCCGGTTCTGGATCCGGAGATATAGACCGGATCCAGGGACTGGATCCGGATCCTGGGATCCGGATATGGATCAGGATTTTTGGGTAGTCCCCACGGATCTTAGGATCTGTGTGCGGCCTTATCCGTCACTGCCATGCGGTCAAGGGCAGTGAAGCATGAGCATGGACGTACTACACTCAGGTAGTATTGGCATTGTGTCGTTGCATCTGTCCGTTCGTGTCATCGTGCACACCACCGTCGTGGCAACTTGTGGCACGTGCCTCTTCTGTCCACACTTCCACCCGTCCCCTCCTCGTCAGTTGACACAGGCTACGTGCTTGTCACCAGCACACTCTCCTTGCAACACACACGCCTGCTGCAGTGCCATCATTGCCACGTCCACTTTGATGCCATTGATAGCATGCTCCGCACCCAGCCAGCCAAGGGCCTTGATCTAGCCTCCTTTCCCTTGTAGTGTCCCACTGAGTGCATTTGTTTTACCCAGGGGAAGGTGCACCAGTCCACTCACACTCTGTTCTCCTCTCATGTGTCCGCCCCTCTGGACTTGGTCCATTCTGATGTCATAGGTCCCCTTCCGACGGAGTCTGTCGAGGAGCACGGACGCTATGTCCTGACCCTCACCGACGACTACTCCCACTACCGTTGGGTCTTTTGTCTTTGGCAGAAGAGCGATGTCGCTTCCACCATTGGGGATTGGCTTGTCCGTGTGGAGTGCAAGTGTGGTTGCCCTCTTCGTCGCTTCCGCTCTGATCGTAGTGGCAAGTTCACGAGGGAGACCACAATCTTTCTCGCCTCCCGTGGAATCCATCATGAGATATCGGCGCCTTACACGCTAGCCCAAAACTACGTCTCAGAGCTGTGGAATCGCACCATGGCCGACGGCGTTCACACCATGCAGAAGGAGTATGGTCTCTCTCATGGTTTTTGCATTGAGGCCATGACCTACATGACGTGGGTCTGGAACTGGATTCCCCACTGACCCCTTCCCTGCCAGCCCATGCCGTACCAGCACTGGTGCGGTGAGCGGGCTGACCTCCACCCGGCCCGCGTCTAGGGCTGTGTGGCCATTGTGTGGTTACCCGCCCCACAACAGGGCGGCAAGCTTGCCCCCCACGGCCGTTCCTGCACCTTCCTTGGTGTCTTGCACCAGTCCAAAGCGTAGCGCTTCTAGGATCCCTCCCTCAACTACATCATCGGGTCACGCGACACTCTCTTCTTTGAGGAGCTGTTTCCTCGCAACCTCATTTGCTCTAGCTCGTTGATGTTCCTCCCTTTGTCTGGAGGAGTGGTGATTCCATCCTCCATCTTGCTGCTTCCAGGCGGCACATCGCCTACATTCGTTGGTCCCTCCAGACCGACAGCCCCAGTCGCGTCTGCTAGCCCCTCTAAACCGGCAGTTCCGTCCGCATCTGCCGGTCCCTCCGGCTTGGCAGCCACGGTCGCATCCGCTGGTCCGTCCGGGTCGGCATCCCTAGTCGCGTCTGCTGGTCCCTCTGGACCGGCAACCCCAGTCGCGTCTGCCAGTCCCTCCAGGCTGGCATCTTCGGTCTCATCCGCTTGTCCCTCTAGACCGGCAGTCCCGATCATGTGTTCTAGCCCCGTTGGGCTGGCATCCCTGGCCTCGTCCGTTGGTCCGTCCAGATCAACAGCCCTAGTCTTGTCCGCTGGTCCCTCCGGACAGGAAGCCTCGGTCGCGTCCGCTGGCCCCTCTGAACCGGCAGTTTCGTCCGAGTCCGCCGATCCCTCTGGGCCGGCAGCCCCGGTCGCGTCCGCTGGGTCATTTGGACCAACAGCTACGTCCGCGTCCACCAGTCCTTGCGGGCGAGGAGCCCCGTCCACCTCTTCTAGCCCCTCTGACTCACCCCTGGCTGCTCCCTCTGTTCCGTCTCCTGTCCTACTACGCTACACGTGTGGCCCGGGTGGCAGCCTTCGACCCAGGTCGTCAGGGAGCCTGCAAAACACGGCACCGCACCCTTTGGTGCCTCGGCCCCCTATCACCCCATGTCTCTCATCGCCTCTAAATAGACCTACTTCCATGGTCATGAGTGGGGACCCTTGGAACCAAGAACCTCGTTCTAACCATATCGGCCGTCATTGCGGACCTCCAACCGGGCTCAGCACTAGGCTACGCCATGCTCCATCAGGAGCACTAGCAGGCTGTCACGGTCGCACTGCACGCATCCCACGTGGGGCCCGAGACGTGCAGGCCCTTAGAGTCTACTCCATGGCATGCTTGGAAGACCCAGCAATCCTTTGCGAAGCTCAAGCTTCCCCTGAGGCTGTGGATTGGGATGCTACGTACGCCAACGAGCTCGTTGCTATCGGGCAACATCACGTCTACGACCTCGTAGACCTCCCTCCCGCCCGGAAGGCCATTGGTGCCAAGTTGGTTCTCAAGCGGAAGTGGAAGTCCGATGGGCCCTTGGACAAGCACAAGGTCTGTCTCACAGCCAAGGGGTTTGCTAAGGTCCCTGGGTCGACTACGACCAGATCTTTGCCCCGGTTGGCTGTTTTTCCACTAGCCGGGTCCTCTTTGGCCTGGTTGCACAACACAGACGGGAACTGCATCAGATGGACGTGAGCAACGCCTTTCTCAATGGCTCGTTGGAGGGCAAGGAGCTCTACATGGTACAACCCCCAGGGTTTGACGATGGCTCTGGCAAGGTCTGGAGGCTACGGAAGGCCCTCTATGGCCTGTAGCCGTCGTCTCGCTGCTGGAACCAGGAGATCAGTCGCACGGTCCTTTGCGGCAACCTCCTTCGCAATACTGCAGACCCCGCACTATGCATCAATCCACGAGGCCAGCCCTTTGCTATTGTCCTGGTCTACATCGACGACCTGCTTATCGCGTCTCTTAAAACAGCTGCCATTCAGCATGTCAAGGACCTGCTCTACACCGCCTACCAGATGAAGGACCTCGGGTCTGCCCGAGTCTTCTTGGGTATGGAGCTCAAGCATGATCGCTCCTAGGGTTCCGTGCACGTCCACCAGGCCGCCTACGTCCAGACATTGTCTGCTCACTTTGCTCAGAAGTTGCCCCTCGTGCCGAGCGCATCCTCATCCATGTCACCCGATGGCCCGGCGAAGCTGTAGAAATCTGATCTAGCCATGGTGGGAGAGCTAGTTGATGAGACCGCGTATCTATGCGTCATAAGGTCACTGATGTTCTTTGCCACGACGACACGTCCAAACATTGTGTTCACCGTCAACCTCCTGGCCTAGTTATCTCAGGAGCCGCGTCACCTCCACTTCGAGGTCACAATTCGAGTACTACACTATGTTGCCTCGACTCCACGGCAAGGCCTCATAATCCGGCGACAGCCGCCCGTTGTTGCGGTGGGCTACATCGACAGTGACTGGGCCGGCAATCCAGACGGTAAGAGTCGCAATGGCTGGATCTTTCGCGTTGATGGCACGGCTGTGTCTTGATCTAGTGGTAAGCAAGGCTGCATTGCAAGAAGCAGTGCTGAGGCTGAGTATGTAGCCCTTGGCCCTGGCGCGTGTGCAAGTGTGTGGCTGAGTCGCCTGTTGTCTGATTTGTGTCCGTCAGTCACATCCATCATGTTGCACTATGACAATGAGAGTTCCATGGCCATCGCCGAAAATGATGGCGTGCATCACACACGTGGAAAGTACATCAATGTCGAGTATCACTATGTGCATTCGTTGTTGCATGAAGGTAGCGTCAGCATCGTGTGGGTTGAGACAGCATGGCAGTTGGTTGATTTCCTGACCAAGGCGCTGAAGGGCGACTCGTTCAAGAAGGTCGTGAGTGCGGTCGGTGTGTGTCCGTGAACTGACCTCTCTACTTTTGCCTATATGTTTGCCTGCCTGTCCTGGGGGAGTCAGCCTATCTGGTGGTTGTGCCGCTGCCAGCCCATGTGCACTATGCCTGTGAGTCATGGGGGAGTGTTGGTTTTTGCACACCTCTCCTTCTGCTCTGTTGTGCCCTCCCGGCTTGTGTTCATCGGCGTGCAGATGACTGAAGGCAACATGAGACGCTGCTAAAGCGTCATCCGGTGAGCCGACGCCTGTTGAGGTCTGCTCACGTCTTGCTGGAGCCTTTTCCCGAGGCGTGAGACGTGCTTAGCTCCATCGGCGGACCTCTACAGCATTCACGCTGCTAGCGGTCACTGCCTCCGCAGTTGCTATCCGCGCCCATCTTGTGACAGATCTGACTGCGTCATTGCACTTGCAGCGTCATGTCTAGTCCAGGGTCCGAGTTTCAGATTTCTTGGACATAGTTGTCGTTGGGGTGATTCCGGCCTAGGCACTACCCGGGTTAAGGTGGTCATGAATCGTTGCTACTATGTTTCTTGATGATTCCGACTGCACGAATGCGTTTGTAGCGTGGGTATTTTGGTGTGATCCAGTTTTCAGGAAAAACGGACAACCCCCGGGTTTGGGGCTGTTGGCTGCCTACCAGAAAATAGAGAATTTCCTGATTTGTTGGTAGCTTGAGTAACAAGGTCTACAGAGCTGAGCTAGGCCATGTTCTGTGAGGGATTCTGTGGTATATTTTTTCTGAAAACTGGACCACACCAAAATACCCATGCTGCGAACGCATTCGTGCGGTCAGAATCATCAAGAAAAACAGCAGCAAGGAGTTATTACCACCTAAACCCGGGTAGTTTCTAGGCCGGAATCACCCCAACCACAACTATGTCCGAAAAATCTGAAACTCGGACCCTGGACTCGACATGACGTTGCGATTGCAATGGCATAGTTAGATCTGGCACAAGATGGACACGGACAGCAACTGCGGAGGCAGTGATCACAAGCGGTGTGACTGTTGTGGAGGTCCGCCGATAGAGGTGAGCATGTCTCATGCCTGGAGAAGAGGCTTTAGCAAGACGCGTGAAGACCTCAGCATGTGTCGGCTCCACCGGATGTCGCTCCAACAGTGTCCCGTCTCGCCATAAGTCATCTGCATGCCGATGTGCACAAGCCGGGAGGACACAACAGAGCACAATGAGAGGTGAGGAAAAAACCAACAGAGATTAAACCAACATGGCTGAAGCACACATCAAGTGGTCACTAGAGGCAGAAACATATCCAAGCACAATGGGCATGAGAAGATTCCTCGAAGCTTCCTTACTCAAGAGTTCACTAGTCTGACAACACTGATCTGGCTAGTTGACTCACAAGTCATGCACTGAACAATGAGAGCAAGAATGGAACACGTCAAGTGAACCAAGGTTTTGCTTAAGCACAATGCAGAGAGATTGACAAATGAGCCGGTCAGGTCATAAGTGCTGCCCGCTAGCGGCGGTGCGCCGATGGGCCAAATTTTCCTATAGCGGACAAACTGGTCAAAAACTATGTTTACGGCTGTATCTCCTTGCATAGGCATCCGAATAAAGAACCATCAGAACCAAACGGAGCACATTGATGTGCTTCATGCGTGTGTGATGCATATCATCATGTTTAGCAATGGCCTTAGTGTTTTTATTGTCACAACGAAGAGTGATACGATGAATGGGAACACACAGCTGCTACAGCAAGTGAGAAAGCCAGAGACTTTTGTAGGTACCTGCGCCAAGAGCAACATACTCCACCTCACTGGAACTACGTGCCACACAGCCCTCTTTGCCACTCTTCCATGATATGGCAGTCCTACCAACAAGGAAGATGTAGCCTGTACGACTTCGAGCGTCGTTATCATGCACCCAGTTGCCGGAAGTGTACCCATCAACCCACCACTGACGGCTGAGCTCGATAGCAAAGGCCAGTACGGGGAGTGGAGAGGGCGTACGTGTTAACACAGAAGGCGGCCTCCATGTGTCGGGCCCTAGGAAATTGAGAGAACAGTGCTAGAAAGTCCACTGAGAAGGCAACATCTGCCCTTGTAGTCGTCGTTAGGTACATAAGCGACCCAATGACGCGAAGGTAGTCTGTTACATCGACCAGCTCCCCCAGCTTAGACACATCCAGTGTCTTCAGCAGCCTCTGCCAAGCTGGAGTCATTGGCGTCCATGCTGTGGGTGTGGAGCCAAGCATAGAGGCGAATCGCTCTTCCACGCTGCGAGCGTACGCAGTCTGGTGGACGTGGAGTGTGCGACAAGAACGGTCGCTCTCAAGCTCCATGCCCAAGAAGATTCGCGCTGGTCCAAGGACTTTCATCTTGTACGTGGACTGCAAAAGTGCCTTGACTGACTTGCCGGCATCCTAGCTGGGTGATGGTATCAATAAGTCGTCCACGTAGACAAGGACAGCCACGAATGGGACAGATGGTGGGGTGACGAAGAGCGACAGATCAATTGTGCTGCGTCGATAACCGCATTTCTCAAGAGTGGATGTGATCTCTTGGTTTCAGTACCGATGTGATTGTTTCAGAGCAGAGAGGGCCTTGCGCAGTCTCAAGACTTGGTTCATACCATCCAAGAATCCAGGAGGCTGGACCATGTAGATCTCTTGATCCAACTGCCTGTGCAGAAAACTCGTTGTTTACGTCCATATGTTCCAACTCCTCGTCATGATAAGCCACAAGACTTAGTAGTGCCCTGGCAATTGTATAACGGCTGATTGGTGCAAATGTCTCATCGATGTTGATGCTTGGTACCTGGGAGAACCCCTTTGCCATGAGTCTCACCTTGAACTTGTTGAGTGTACCGTTGGGTTTGTACTTTCGCCAAAATACCCAATGTGCATCGATAGCCTCACATCCCAGTGGTAGATGAACCAGCTCATGGACACCATGGTCGTCAAGGGCGTTTATTTCATCACACATGGCCGTCTCCAAGTGCTAAGCATCAGAGGCTGTGCGCGCCTGACGCACTGTGGTAGGTTCAAGCGGCAAGGACGTGGTAGCCGACATGGCGTGACATTTAGTAACGCTGTTCAGGACAGCCATGTCAAGGGCACGGTCATGTTCTGAGATGAGCAGTGCATAGCCAAGTGTAGAACTAGTGTCGAAAACCCTAGTAGCCAAGTCAAGCGTGTCCATGCCTGTGGCAGGAGGTGGCTCAGTGTGAGACTGAGAGGGGTGTGCACATTCCGTGGTGGCGAGAGAGCACTGAGGGAGGGCGCAAAGGGGCCTACAGTGAACAAAAGAAGAGACAGGAGTGGGACCCAAGACATCCCATTGGGATGGATGAGCAACATGAACGGGAGAAGATAGAGGTGAGACGGCTGCAACAGGCGTGACTGGGCTGGACAAAGGGATAGAGGAAGGAGGCGCATCAGACGGGACAACATTTGTGGCAGGAGAGGACGATGCGGCAGACGAGCTGCTAGAGGATGTGGGCAAGCTAGGCGCATGAGCCGACGACGATGGTGTAGCAAGGGTGAGAGCTGCAACACTGGAGCTGCAGGAAGTGCCAGGGTGGTAGTGCAGACACCCCCCTTCAGCCGAGCGAGAGGCAGAAGGGAGGAGGCAGGACCAAGAAGGGCGAGGTCATGCAAGAAGACAAGTTTGAAGAACAGAGCATCACGCGACTCGACGACCCGTTAACAAATAGGGTCCCAAAAGCGCCAGGCTTTGAATTGCGTAGATACACCAAGAACGGGATAAAAATGGCCGCGGGGTTAAAGTTTGCCATCATGCTAGTCTTCCGGGAGCCAGGCGGACGCAAAACTGTCCCAAACGCGCGCCAGACAAAGGTCAGCCCGATGGCCATGCCAGCGCTCAAAAAGCATGACGGACCAAGGGAGATGACCATGCAAGACACGATTCCAAACCTAGGTCAAGTAGCACATGGCCTCGAAGGCAAAAAGCGGCGGTAGGCCGGACTCAGATGGGAGGGGACGAGCGCCGTCGGCGAGTGTCCGATTCCAAAGCTCAGAGACACCACTATGTTGGGGTGTGCAAGGAGCGGAGGTCTCAAGACACACCCCACGGGACTCAAGAAGATGGATGGTGGGTCCAAGGAACTCACTGCCACGGTCGCTTCGGAACACACGTAGAGACCGTTGACACGCATGCTTGGCCTGAGCGAGTCAAGACTCAATGACGAAACAAGTACCAATTCTGTGACACACAGCAAAAACCCAACGGAAGTGAGAGAAGTCAATCATCATTCACAGAACATAGCGACCAAGGTCATCCAGGAGGTCATGGGGTAGAGGGTCCATGACATCTGCTTGAACACGATCAAGGGGATGAAGGGAACATGACTTGGAGGAAGAAAAGGGGGAGCGATGCATTCTGTCTTGTGTGCAGTCAAGACAGTCAGCAGGACAAGGCAAAGGAAAGGTAGAGAGAGAAAAGCCAAGAGCAAGCTAGAGGTGGAGCATGTTGTAAATAGCATCAGTGTGCACATGGCCGAGGCGACGATGCAAGAGATGCACGAGGTCAGGAGAGAGACAAGGTGTAACATGAGCGAGAGTAGTGTCAGACACAGGGGCCGACGAGGCATGCGAAGGCATACAATAGAGTTCATCACACTTGACGCCACGCAAGAAAGCATGCCTAGAGGGACAAAGGCAAACGGTGCCAACACCACGGATGGCAATGAAGTCCACTCCCTGATCGTCCAAAGATGGCACTGATAGCAGGCTGACCTTTAAGAAAGGCACGTACAGCACGCCAGGCAAGTAGAGCACACCACTGGGACCAACGAAGCGCACGGCGCCAACACCCTGCATGGGGAGTAACTGACCGGACCTAGTGCGGACAAAGCGGACGGGACCAACGGGGCCAAGCGGCACAAAGGAGGAGCAGACAGATGTCATGTGATGAGTAGCCCCAGAATCAAGGACCCATAACCCATGAGAGACACGGACAGAAGGCAGGACACCAGAGGTCGCAGCAGTACCAACGCCGGGTGCAGACACACCATGGGATGCACAAAGCAAGAGACAACAAGGGAGAAATTCAGACTACCAGTGCTCAATCCACTGGATTGACCCACACAAGGAGCCGAGAACATGACCGGGGGGGTCTCCACAAAGAACAGTGTCAGTCTGACAAACAAGACCTCTAGCCTGGAATGCAACACCCTCACCTCCCTGATTGCATAGGTGAAGGAGCTGAAGGAGGGACTGCTCAAGCTGGCGCTCACGGTCACCGTAAACAAACGCTGGGGGTGCCGGGGAGGATGTCCCAGAGGAGAAAGAAAACCATGGAGGCGTAGTGTAGGTAGATGAGGGAGACCCATCGTGCGTAGGAGCAGCGTACGATAGAGGACAACCCCACATGTACGGTGTAGGAGGTGCAGGAGGTGGTGCCCAAGTGATGGAGTAGGCTTGAGCTGGTGCGAGGACAGATGCGCGAGTGCCAACACAGGAGCTAGAGAACGAGGACGTGGAGGAGGAGCCGGAGGTGCACGCCCAGTGAGCACGCATCGCCCGGGCAAGGCGAAGATCGTCAAGCGGGACGGGACACGCACGAGCAGAGTGCTCGGTGGAGCCACAGTTCCTGCAGACAATTGCTCGAGGCACACGAGAGGAGGAAAGCGCGCCTTTATCCTTGTCTTTTCCTTTGTCCTTCCCCTTTTCCTTGCCCCTCCCACGACCCTGAGAGGCAAGGGCCGGGGCAAGAGAGGACGAGGCGGAGGAGGAGGAGGATGAGGAAGAGGACAAGGAAGAGGAAGGAGAGGAGATGGTGGTGACTGCAGCAATGCGAGCCACTGTAGAGCGATGAAGCCATTTTTTCTGGAGGCTAGTCCACCAGGCAGTGAGCCTCTCAACAGTGAGAAGTCCTAGAGGGCGCCAGAACAGGCACCGGCTAGGAGGCGAGACGGTGCAGCTCATCTTCCTTAAACATCACGGAGCATGTCGGACAACTCTAGAATGAGCCCCTTGACCATGGTGTGAACCGTAGACAGCTGACCAGGTGCAGCCTTGCCATAGCTCGCAAAGAAGCTTGAGCCCGCGGGCCCAATATGCGTCACTTGTTTTGTCCGCACGCATCAAGAGCGTGTTGAACTGGACTGTGAGCGCACCGTCGGCTGCCTGACTAGTGATGGTAGTCCGACGCCGCAGCATGGCATAAGCATCGACTATGTCGGCGCGATGCTGCAAATCTGGATCAGCATTGTAAGTGCGGATGTCATCGACAAGCGACTCTAGTGCAGCGGCAATGAGGGCACAGACAGCACGGGCGGACTCATCAGCAATGGGCGTGAAAGGTGGGATAGTAGGGAAAGAAGACTCCCACAGGGGCTCTCCCTGAGCCCAGGCACTGCAACGAGTTTCCCATGAGGAGAACACGAGGCCGGCAGGAAGGACAGGAGGTTGGGAAGAAATCATGCTGAATTGTGACAACTGTAGCGGCAGTGGCAGCAGCGGGATTGGTGGCAGTGGTGCTAGCGGTGGAAAGTGTATAAGAGGCACCAGCACTAGTGCCAGCGGTGGCTGTAGCAAAAGGCACTGATACAGCAAGGAAACGCTGAAACATAATGGCAGCAACCTCATTAGCAAAGGCAGTGTGATTGTTATCAGCAAGCTTGAGGTGATCTTCAGCCTCTCGCTGGGCCTTGCTAGCAAGGTTCAGCTGGCGCTGCAAGTTTGCTATGACTGACTCGTCGTCACTAGGCATGGTGACGATAGAAAGAACCTGCCGGCCAAATTTTGGCAGAGTTTCCCCAGCCCCAGTGGGCATAGGAAAAGTGGGGGTGCCTTAGTCAGGTGATAGAGCTGCACGAAAGCCCACCCCGAGTCAGACAGAAAAGTCACCACAAGAGGGGCAGCAATAAAGAACAAGCAAGCACAGCATGCAAAGCATTAGATCAAGAGGATGTAGGGGAAGAAGGGTTGCAAAGGAATGCAAGGAGAGGAGGGATGGTTGTTGTCGAAGCGGCGGAGAGGATGGAGATGGTGGAGGCAGGAGGAACAATGAGAGCTAGAGTCCTACGGACAAGGGCCGCTTAGGAAATAGTCACAACAGCGGCCACAGAGATGATTGCTGTGATGACTGTAGACGTCGAAGATGAGGCCCATGCAGCAGCGGTGACGGCTGCTGTTGGGAAGATGCGGATGGAGGATGTTGCTAAGGCTTTTGTTGATGCAACGGTGGATGCTGCAGTAGAAACATGTGTGCCTATGTCTACAGTAGCTGCGGCAATAGGTCCGACGACTACTGCTACTTCGGTGTAGGCCTCAATTGCGTACCCAGCACATGTAGCGGCAGGTGCGCGTGAGGCTCTAGCGGTAGCTAGAAATGTGGCAGCAGTTGCTATAGCAGCATTTATGAGATTTGCGGTTGTACATGTAAACGCCCTCAGCAGGCTCAGGGTGGCCTGTGTCAGTACTGAATATAGCTTAGCAGTGGGGTTCTTCAATTCTAGAGACAACTACGGAACCCCCCGGGAGAAAAAGGAGGAGATCCGCTTATCGGACAATGACAATGTGTCCGTATTGACGACGGTGGTGTAGCCTCGGAGGCGCAGTCGCTGCTCATGCCATGGCATCGGCGCGACTGTCGGTGTCCAGACCTCCTCTCGTAGTATACGCCAAGTGGCAGCGCGCCCAGGACGTCATGGTGCGCCAGCGTGAGAAGTCGTTCTGTAGCTCGTGCTGTAGGCGTGAATCGACGAGCACTACGACAACTACTATTGCTTAGGCCAGTGCTGGGGTTTAGCTGCTGCTGTTGCCGTGACAGTTGGAGGCACTTGCACTCGCGCGTGGGTAAGTGCGGCATCAAGCCGTGCTTGAACTGAAACTGCGGCTGCTACGGCAAAGAATGGTACTGCTGCGGCTGCTGCGGCTGCTAAGAGTGCAGCTGCTATGGCTACTGCGGCTAAAGACGGTGCGGCAGAGGATGGTGCCGCTGTGGCTGCTGCGGCTGCTCAGAATGTGGCTGTTGTGGCTGAAGATGGTGCGGCAGAGAATGGTGCTACTACGGCTGTTGTGGTTGCTGCAGCTGCTGTAACTGGAGACGATGATGCTGTGGGTGAGTAGAAAGGCTAGGGCAAAGGGCCGTGATTGCAGCTGCTCTGGCTGCGATAGCCGTGCCTGCGGCTACTGCGAGTGCAAAGCTACACCAACCCACGAACCTAAGCAGGCGAGTCCCAGCTATTCAAGGGGCAACTGCTGTGGGCATGGCCGGAGCTGCTGCTATGGGTGCTTAGAAGCGCAAGCATCTGCACGTGGGCTTATGGATGCTGCTACTAAGGCTGCTGTAATAGATGCGGTAGCTGCAGATCTGCAATGCCCGCGGATGGGGCTGTCCCACAGGAGTGAATGAGAGAAAATCTTGTGGGGTTCCTCACATAGTGCCTGCTGCTACCTGCCACAAGGTGGGGCAGATAGTGCGCTGTGGTGGGGACTGGAAGAGCTCCGCCAAGCAGAAGCATGGCAGGAGTGGTGGCAGAAGCGGCGGCGGCAACAAAGAATGGTCGCGCAACAGGATCCCGCGCTCGACTCGCAAGTGCGATGCACTTTCTCGTCACTGCTCTGATACCACTAGGTAGAGCAGAACAACGTGTGGGATAAATCATGTGAATACAGGTGCTGTTAAGCAAGACAGATGCAACACCATGGACGTGTATCTAGAATGCACAAGTCTGGAGAGAATAGTATCGAGTCACATCATGCAGAGGTGCTAAGAGCAAGAAGCTGGAGCGAGCGGCGAACTCGCTCTAGCTCGCGATCCCCTAACGTGGTGGACTCGATCCACCCAACCAAAAAAAAAGAGGCATTATTCAGGTGTGCCTCAGTGAAGATCCTGGTGTGAATTAGGTGTGCACAAGCACCTAGTTCGACAAATCACAAGCAAGAGGAATGAGAGCCACAACAACCGGTACAATATCCTTGGGCAGGTTTCTCCAACCTGTCATGCTGTCACCATGAGGTCAGAGCTGCCTCTCTCTCTCTCTCTCTCTCTCTCTCTCTCTCTCTCTCGCGGTCAGTCACCTGCAACAAGAGGGAGAATGTGCAACAAGGCCAGAGGTCACTGTGTAGTACAGACATATAACCAATAGCAAGGTGAAAAACCC
>SZWC01001969.1:97956-117983 GCA_023375785.1 Penium margaritaceum | reverse complement strand
TGAGAAAGTGCGTAGAAGCTTCCTAGCAACACGGCCGCTGACCGGGCGTCAGTGCCTAGTCAGACGGTGACGACAGTCACAGGTCGTACACACAACGGCAAGGGTTTGGCTAGGAGACACAAGTCAAAGTGTCAGAATGCTTCAATATAGCATATGCAGAGAGAAATGACAACTGACAGGTCCAGGGCATAAATACCTGCCGCGGCGCACGGCGGGTGTCGCACGCGGCAGTCCAAGAGCTGTCCTAAAACCGGCCCAAAACCACTGTTTTGGCCGTAACTCTGCGCACACATGTCAGAATCCTACGCCGTCTGAACCTAGACGTGCAGAATCAAAAGACGCACGCAACGACTGGTCACATGCATGCATCCATCGACTGACAGCGAGTATACAATACAAAAACATGCAAATGGGCCTCATGCCCAGTCCGCCGAAAGGCGCCTGCAAGACGTAGAAGGCACAGCAAGGAGTCCCGGTGACATCTGGGGCTCTGGAACAGTGGTCGGTCAGCTCCAGACGGGTAGTCCGCCGCCTGTCGTCGCGCCGGTGTCACCAGGGCCGCCTGCCTCAGGGATCTGCATGAGTATGGACACGGCCGAGTGGTCACAGTAAACTGTACAGGAACGGCACAAAGCACAACACCTCCGGCGGCACACTTACGGAGTCTGCCGCGGTACACAGAGTGGCAGAGACGTGAACCGCGGCAGTGCCACATAAATCCTGTCATTCGCTCACTTGTACTCAATTCTGTCAGTCGCTATTTTATCAAGACAATATTCTCTCCTCTGGTGTCACTGGGTTGTGATCTGGTGCCATCTGTGTATGGCTGGTGCTCTCTCTCTGATCACTGGAATTAATTTGTGACTGGTTTGGCTACCAAGGATAAACTCTTCAAGCATTCAACGATCCCACATTTTCTTCACTTGGTATCAGAGCAGGTGTGCTATTTGAAGAGTTAACCTTGAGTACAAGCCGTGGTTTGAGGACAGGAGATGTCTTGAATCAACAGCGACATAAAACAGTGTCAGACGCAGTTGCTTCTGCCCCTGCTTCTGCCACAATGGCCGCTGGATCTGTGGCCGACCACTTCAAAATTGAGGTTTTTGATGGCAACAAAAATCATGAATTCTCCTTCAACATGCGTATGGTCTTCTTGGCAAAGGGACTCTGGGGGGTGGTCTCTGACCCTCCAACAGACTTACTGGATCCCAATGCCACTCCGGAGGAGAAGACAGCCTGGCGGCGGAAGGAGGAGCAAGCATTTGCACTCCTTGCAATGCAAGTGACAGAGAGACTGAAGTTCCTTATCAGGGAAGGAAACCCTGACCTGAACCCAAGGAAGGCCTGGAAAGCCCTCAAGGACAGATATGACAAGATCAGTGAACAAGAAAAAATGGCGCTACTCAATGAATTCTATTCACTGAAGATGGAGTCTGAGACCAAAATTGATGATGATGTGGCACATCTGAAAGCGTTGGTTGAGCGCATTGCTGCCATGGGCCAAATCATTCCAGAAGCGCAGGTGGTTCACAAACTCCTTGGACGCCTTCCTGAACGGTTCAACCGGACCGTTGAACAACTACTTGTGTCCCAAGAGCAAGGTCTGGCAGTTGACAAGCAGATTCAAGAGCAAGCACAGAAGATTCATCAACAAGAGATTCGCCTACAACAACTTGAACACAACAACAACAATGTGGCACAGGGAGGAGGCGGAGCCCAGGGAGCAGTCGCAGCTGGCCAAGGAGGGCAAATCATTCCACAACCTCATGTCCCTCTGCCATCTTTTGCACTAACCCTTGAACGTGTATGCGACTCCATTTTCAGAGCAGAAGAAAAATTTAATCGTGACAATGGAGCTCCCGACTCAGCATTCTACTCTCGTTTTCAAAAAGGAGGCTTCAAAAGAACGCACTCAAATCACCAACAGCATTCTGTTGGTGCTCCATTCAGGCTATGGACAAGGACGACTTGCCACCATGAGCAACCCTGTACAACCACAACAACATCAACATCACACATCACCACCAAGACAGCGACAACAACAACAGGGCCCATTTGGATCTCCAGGGACACGAGCCATGGCTCATGTCCAGTGCTGGAACTGCGGCAATCTTGGGCATATCAACCGTTTTTGTCCTAAACGAGCAAAATTCAGGCCGCCGTCCCAACAAGCCATGCTTGCACAAGATGCCCGCAGTAACTCCTCAGCATCACCTCCAGCATCACCATCCCCACCAAATCTGACAAGCTTGGAAACTGATCACGACCTGACCTTTGATGATCTTGACCAACCAACTCCATCAGTTGGTGAGCCAGAATTTAAGCCATCTGGCAAACTGGCCATGGAGGAACTCGTGTTCTGCTCCATTGAAAGCGCATTTCTTGTGGCAGCCGGCTTGGATTGTTGACTCAGGCTGCACACGTCACATGACCAGCAACAAAAACTGGTTCATCAAACTAACTCCATTGAATCCTCCAAAAGCAGTTCGCCTGGGTGATGGTAGGATAATCCCAGCAACCGGAACAGGCACTGTCAAGATCACTATAAATCTCAAGGGACAGCCAGTTTCAAGATTATTGGACGATGTTCTCTATGTTCCTGATCTCTCCGCAAACCTTCTCTCTGTGACAAAGCTGAACGACAAGGGTTATCGAGTCATTTTTGACCTCGACAAAATCTGCAAAGTCTATACTTCAACAGGCAATCTGGCAGCTTGTGCACGTTGCAGAGGAAACTTGGCCATACTTCATACTGTGGATGAAGCACCCGATCACTCGCAGCCTGAACTGGTCTTTGCTGCTGCTACATCACATGATGCTCCACAAACTACATCATCATCATCATCTGGCACACAGTCTACAGCTGAACTCTGGCACCGCAGGTTGGGACATATTGGCTATTCAACCTTGGCCAAAATGTCTCAAAAGCATATGGCACACTCTCTGCCAGCTACTCTCACTCCTCCAGCCAGTGGAAGCGTCTGTGAGTGTTGCCTGGCAGGCAAACAATGTCAGGACTCTTTTGACAGCCATCCTCCTGCCAGAACTACAGCAAAGCTGGAACTGATTCACATGGACCTCTGCTACATCGAAACTCCCTCGTTGTCAGGGAAGCAGTACTTCCTCGTCCTCATTGATGATCAGACTCACTACACGTGGGTTCGTTTTCTCCGCCATGAATCAGAAGCCGCAGACATCATCATCGCCTGGACCAAACAGATTGAGAATGAAACCGGGCTCACCATCAAACGATTCCGCTCTGACAACGGCACAGAGTTCTTCAACCACACCCTCGGCTCTTTTTGCAAAACAAAGGGCATCTGCCAGGAGGCCACAGTACCTCTTACTCCGCAGCAGAATGGTAAGGCAGAACGTATGAACCGAACACTTTTGGACAAGGCCAGATCCATGCTGCATGATGCCAACCTCCCCCCTACCTTCTGGGCGGAGGCCATCAACACCGCAGCACACATTCACAACCTCGTGTCCTGCCGACAGCTGCCCCATGCTATCTCCCCGTTCAAAGCCTGGACAGGCCATTGACCAGACGTCAGTTACCTTCGCGTCTTCGGCTGTGTCAGCTATGCTTGGGTCCATCCCACGCTTCGGGAGAAACTTTCCCCTCATTACCGGAAGGGCATCCTTGTTGGCTACGAGGCAGCTGGCCAAGCATACAGACTTTATGATCCACAAACCAAGGTCATCTTTCGCAGTCGCAGTGTGCGCTTTGATGAGAGCCGTCCTGCTCCATCAGTATCTGCACCATCCCTTCCGGAACCAGAGTGGACCACAATCCCCATCAGCGATCCGCCCCCTCCAGATGTTCAGAAGGTTGTGGTGGATCTTGAACCCGACGAGCATCAGGGTGTTCTCCCACCCGTGGTGCCCCATCTGCCTGTTGATCCTCCACTTGAACGCCAACCACGACCGAACCCCCGCCATCCTCGCGGTTGGCAACCCGGCCAGCAGCCCCGCCGTTCTTCCCTTTGCAGGTCTTACTGAGCTTGCAGCGGTTCTGGAAGACACCAACTCCTTCTCTGACCTCCTTGATGCGGCTCTGGTGACCCAGATTGTTGACCCTATCAGCTACCATGATGCCCTCTCTTGTCCTGACGCTGCTGAATGGCAGGCTGCAGCTGTTGAAGAATTTGAACAGCTTCTCAAGCAGGGCACCTGGGATCTGGTCCCTCTTCCCCCAGGTACTCCTGTCGTCACGTGCAAATGGATTTTCAAGACGAAGCTGGATGCTGATGGCCAGCCCTGTCGCTACAAGGCGCGCCTTGTGGCTCGTGGTTTCAGCCAGGTTCGTGAAGTTAACTACAGCGACACGTTTGCCCCCGTGGCGAAGTACTCCTCCATTCGTGTTATCATGGCGCTTGCCGCCAGCCAAGGCTGGCACCTCCACCAAATGGATGTCAAGTCTGCCTTCCTCAATGGCGAATTGGAGGAAGAAGTGTTCATGTCTCAACCGGAGGGCTTTACGCAACCAGGGGAGGAAAACTTGGTGTGTCGGTTGCGCAAAGCCCTCTACGGTCTCAAACAGGCGCCGCGGCAATGGAACAAGAAGATCCATGATTTCTTTCTTCAGCATGACCTGCACCAACTGCACTCTGATCACAGTGTCTACTACAATGGTCATCTTGGTGTGATCCTCTACGTTGATGATCTCATCCTGTTTGGCAGTGACATGGCTGAAATCTCTACCTTCAAACAGGTGCTGTCCACGACCTTTGAAATGACTGACATGGGTCCGCTGAAGTATTACCTCGGCATCCAGGTCTGCCAAGACGCCTCTGCTGTCACCCTGTCACAAGACTCCTATGTCAAACGCATGGCCTCCAAGTTCGGCCTGGACCAACATCGGCCGACCGCTACGCCACTCACACTTAACCACGGCCTTACCAACAGCGTGACTGCAGATATGCTGGCCGAAGTGGCTGATGCTCAGACATATCCCAGCCTGGTGGGATCGCTCATGTATGCATCAGTTGGGACACGCCCCGACTTGTCCTACGCCGTTGGTCTACTCAGCCAAGGCTGCAAAGCACCAACCANGGTCTGCCAAGACGCCTCTGCTGTCACCCTGTCACAAGACTCCTATGTCAAACGCATGGCCTCCAAGTTCGGCCTGGACCAACCTCGGCCGACGGCTACGCCACTCACACTTGACCATGGCCTTACCAACAGCGTGACTGCAGATATGCTGGCCGAAGTGGCTGATGCTCAGACATATCCCAGCCTGGTGGGATCGCTCATGTATGCATCTGTTGGGACACGCCCCGACTTGTCCTACGCCGTTGGTCTACTCAGCCAAGGCTGCAAAGCACCAACCAAGGCCCATGTACTCCAGGCCAAGCGCTGCATCAAGTACCTATGGTGCTCCTCTGCAATGAAGATTCGATATACACCACGAGCCACCGTGACTCTCGCTGGCTACTGTGACTCTGACCTTTCTGGAGACAAAACAACAAGCAAGTCCACATCAGGGTACGTTTTCCTTCTGGCTGGAGGTCCCGTGAGCTGGCGGTCCAAGAAGCAATCCGTGGTGGCACTGTCCTCCACGGAAGTAGAGTACATTGCTGCAAGTGAAGCCACGAGGGAAGCAGTATGGCTCAGAATGCTTCTGGGTGAACTGGGCTTCGATCAGCTGGAACCGACGACTCTGTACTGTGACAACGAGGGCACCATTGCACTAAGTGAAGATCCTGTTCTACATGATCGAACGAAACATGTCATACGTCAGTACCACTATGTGAGAGATGCAGTGGCTGATGGTGAAGTGCTTCTGAAGCACGTCGGAACAAAGGAGCAGGTGGCAGATCTGTTCACTAAGGTCCTTGATCACAAACAGCATGATGCACTCTGCAACCTCATGGGAATGACCATATGAGTATGATTCGTGTAACTCAGACCCCCGATGAGGTGGCAACTGAGAGAATGAGCACTCGCACTTGCACTCACATGCGCATCGCATCCCTCTTCCCTTGGATCATAACAATACACACACACACGTGAGGCAAGTGGAGATGGAGCGTAGGGATCCATGTGACATGGCTCACTCAATGCAAAGCTGAGACCATGAGAGAGGATGAGTGCAGACGAACAAATACCCACCAAAACAAAAGTGTAGTATCCATAGATAAGGGGAGGGCCTGGGAGAGGACTCTTAACTTTTCTTTTGTTTCCTTGCTGTTTCGTAGGATTAGTCATTGACACACAAGGGGAGGAAATGTTGGAAATAGGAGTTTTCTGGGTGTGTGTTTACAATGACAAAAAGGGCAAAAGTAGAGGAGCAAAACAGAGGGCCAGGGGAGAGGCGCCACTCTCTCCCCTGACCCTCTGCCAGCTACCCTACCCTACCTACTGTCTACTGTCTGCTGCCTGCTGGGATCAGGAGGGAGGGTAATCCCATGCCCCGCCCTGTCCACTTTGTACCTGTTGTTCGAGAGGTATTAGCTCATCAACAGTATATGTCCAAGTGAGAATTGCATATGCGAGCGGAATGGTTCCAAGACAAGGGGAGGAGCGAGGTGTGCTGACGTGGACCATCGGCAGCATACACCGAGGCGACAGACACAGGGGACACCGGACAGGTCTCGGACTATTATCGATTCTCGATCTATTGATCGATTAATCGACGGGTGATTTCCTTCGATCATATCTGCATCGACGGTCAGCGACCAATGCATAAATGAAGATCGATACCGAGAACAGGGGAGGTTCGAGAAGCTCAGACCAGATGCGATGTGACCGCACCCCCAAGTGAAGAATGTTTGAAAGGCGCCTCCTGAGAAAGTGCGTAGAAGCTTCCTAGCAACATGGCCGCTGACCGGGCGTCAGTGCCTAGTCAGACGATGACGACAGTCACAGGTCGTACACACAACGGCAAAGGTTTGGCTAGGAGACACAAGTCAAAGTGTCAGAATGCTTCAATATAGCATATGCAGAGAGAAATGACAACTGACAGGTCCAGGGCATAAAAACCTGCCGCGGCGCACGGCGGGTGTCGCACGCGGCAGTCCAAGAGCTGTCCTAAAACTGGCCCAAAACCACTGTTTTGGCCGTAACTCTGCGCACACATGTCAGAATCCTACGCCGTCTGAACCTAGACGTGCAGAATCAAAAGACGCACGCAACAACTGGTCACATGCATGCATCCATCGACTTACAGCGAGTATACAATACAAAAACATGCAAGTGGGCCTCATGCCCAGTCCGCCGAAAGGCGCCTGCAAGACGTAGAAGGCACATCAAGGAGTCCCGGTAACATCTGGGGCTCTGGAACAGTGGTCGGTCAGCTCCAGACGGGTAGTCCGCCGCCTGTCGTCGCGCCGGTGTCACCAGGGCCGCCTGCCTCAGGGATCTGCACGAGTATGGACACGGCCGAGTGGTCACAGTAAACTGTACAGGAACGGCACAAAGCACAACACTCCCCCATGACCCGATGGTACGCATGTCCATACGCGTGCAGNAAGACAATATTCTCTCCTCTGGTGTCACTGGGTTGTGATCTGGTGCCATCTGTGTATGGCTGGTGCTCTCTCTCTGATCACTGGAATTAATTTGTGACTGGTTTGGCTACCAAGGATAAACTCTTCAAGCATTCAACGATCCCACATTTTCTTCACTGTAAGTTGTGGACAACATCACTCCCCCATGACCGGATGGCAAACAAGTTCATGAATTTACAGGCAGTGACATGCACAAGCAACACCTGGCATGAGGAGGTGAGTCAGCAGCGAATGCGGGGCAAAGTCCCATGGAACGTGCAACCGCAAGAAACCTCTCACGGCCCATTGCCTTTGTCAAGAAGTTGGCACGCTGCACATCCGTACCTACCCAGATGACCTCGATCTTGCATTTATGCACAAGTTCGTGCACATAGTGATGCTCAATGTCAACGTGCTTTGTGCGAGCATGAAACACACCTGTGTTGTCGGTGATGGCAATCGTGCTTTAGTTGTCGCATCATAGCACAACAGGGGGTAGGGACTGACGCAACTGATGCAATAGGCGCACCAACCACACGCTCCCAATGGCCCTAGCACTGAGTGCCACATACTCAACCTCACTAGTGCTAGGAGCAATGCAGCCTTGCTTGCCACTCTGCCAGGACATAGCCTTGCCGCCGGTCAAGAAGATACACCATACTGCCAGTCATATTTGTCCACTTTTTGGTTAGGTATTTGGTGGTTCTTATACTCTCCCAAATTTGGCTGCTTTTGAGTTTATTTAGGAGCCATTAATTAGCCTTTACCAAGAATACTGGAACGTTCGTATTTGTCCATGGTTCGGGTCAGCGGACGAGGTAAGCAACATGTAGGCCTTGTTGGTTGGCAACCTCAGTTTAAACTTCCGAAAGTTTGGACCTGAGGTAAAGTCGTACGTTGCGAGAGCAACAAATGGTGGCCTGTGGGCTCGCAACGCGGGTCAGCACCTGTCTTGAGATGTGTTTTTTTACCGGTCAACTTTATGATGTTCGAGAATACCTATTTTGAACCCAACTCATGCTTAACTCTGCAAGATAGAATTTCTGCAGGAATTCTTCCATCAGCCTTAGATTTTTTTATGGAACGCTTGAACGGGAAAAATAATTATTATAGACGAATATGCCTGGAAGTACAGTAGCCTGTCCGGCTCTTACCGTCTCGACTCCAAGCCCAGTCACTGTCGGTGTAACTGTCAAGCATAAAAGAGGGATGACTGTGATAACACAGACCAATGAGTGCGGTGGACACGACATACCTCCCACATTGGATAGCAGTTTTCAGAAATTACGCGCGCGGTGCTTGGGAAAACTATGCAAGCAGGTTGACAGTTAAGGCAATGTCGGGTCGCGTTGTCGTGGCTACGTACATGAGCAAACCAATGACTCTCAAGAATAGAGAAACATCAACGAGCTCCCCCAGCTCAGCTGGGTCGTCAACCTTCAAAGCAGCCTGCCCATCAGGCGTGAGGGGTGTGGACGCAGTGCGGACAGGAGCAAGCAAAAAAGCGAAACGCTCCCCCAAGGTGGGAGCGGACCCCTCCCGATGCACCAGGAGCATTTGTTGAGGGAGAAACTCGCACTCCCCTCCCACCAATCTCATGGTTGGAGTGACAGTATTCTTGGGAGATGCACTTCACACTCACTCGTCAACCTAGGATGTAGAAGGGAAGAGGGGAAGCGCATCAGGTCACAAGGTTTTAAGGAAAGTCCTGTGACAGAATGGAGTATTCAATAGGTGTCTGAAGTGAGCAATCAGACAGGGGAGGGCAACCCGTCGGTGAGCTTGCTCACTTGCTCTCAACTGCTAGCCGACCCTGGAACGTTGATCCGTGTTCACCGACGTCTTCGTCCATTACACCTAGGACGTTCTGGCCGTGATGGCTGCCCAGGGCACCCTCATACCATGAGCATACGAGCTCTTTCTCCACATCAAGGAGGCTCGTTAGGAGTCCTGCATCCAGGGTACGGAGGCCCTGGCCTTTCCTGCCATTGCCTCGGTGGCGATTGCCACCCCCGCAATAGCTACGTCCTCCAGTACCTCATCATCCGGCAAGACAAAATGTATGGGCAAGAAGGGTAAGGGCCCACAGCAGCAGTCAAGCGGATCCACTGGCGGCAGCTTAGTCTGCCACAACTATGGCCAGCCAGGACATGGGTGGTACACGTGTCTGCTCCCGACAGACGAGGCGCGTGTCATTCCCACCATTTTTCACCTGCGTAAGCGCCGCCTCACCACCGCTGCCGTGACTATCGCTGCTCCTCCAGTGTTCGCGCCGCCCGCTTCCTTTTACCCTCCGCCAGCTCAGCCGGAGTAACATCCGCACTCGTCGGCGCCTGCTCTTCCATCCCCTACGCCTCCCTCCTCCTTCCCAGACTCTGGTGCCGTCACGCTACAGTCGTTCTACTCCGTTGGATCCTCTACCCGCGAGTGCTAGTTGGAGCAGTTCATCGCACCCCAGCTCGGAATGCCTCGCCCTCCTCCGCAGGGAAGTGCGAGTTGCGTCGTCGCTGGTCACCCTGTCCTGCCATGCATGATAGCGTCTGAGCTGCGGTCGTGCCCTATACCTTTGTCCGTTCCTTTCTCTGTCATGTCCTCCCCACCTCCTCCTCTTCGTGATGATGACGCCTGGCTGGATGAATGGTACTCCCGGTTCGCACCATCGTCCACTGCGTCCGCGTCCCTTGCCCATTGCCATGTAACCGTTAGCGACCTGGCGACACCGGTCCGGGACCCTACCAAGACCTGGATCATTGAATTTGGGGTCACACATCACATGACGGCCTCGCGTGAGGCCTTTAGTGTCCTTGGCCTCGCTACTGATGTCTCTGGGGTTCGGAGAGGTTCCGGTCAGATCTTCCCCGTTCGTGACGTCAGTGTGGTTTATTTCCGTGGTCCCGTTGGGGATGTCTTTATGACCGATGTCCTCTTCGTCTCTGGTCTTGAGCTCAACCTCCTGTCCGTCACTGCTCTTGACCTCATGAGCATGTATGTATTGCACTCACGTGGTGTTGTCACTGTTTCGTTGCGTCCGTCTGGTCATGTCGTCTTGCATGCCACTCCCTGTGGCAAATTGTGGCACGTGGCGCGCTTGTCTGCGTCTCCCTCTGTCTCCTTCCCATTGGCTGACACAGGCCAGGTGTTTGTTACTAGCACACTCTCTCGGTAGCACACACGTCTTGTTAAATGTTTTTGCTCCTTGTTCAGTGTTGTAGGACGGATCAGGAATGTTTTGCCCCTTGTGGAGGTATGACCCCTAGATCCATTATAGTGTGACTCAACTATGCTCTTTCTCTTGTGAGATATGACATGTGAGTACACCATGTGGGTGAGTGGTTATCTTGGACATTTTGTTCATTTGGCCAAGTGAGAGGTCATGAGTTTGATCCTGGCCCCATGCACATCTTGTTTGCTGTGGAAGTTTCCAAGAAAGAAAGTCTATACCTTCTTGGACGCTACATGGTTGGTCTGTCACCTTGACACTAGGATGCCTATGTGTCAAGCCCACAGTGCAAGTCTATTGGTGATGTGGCTGGTTCAGGCCACTGTCCCGGAATGTGCTTTTCAGTTCTAGGACTGGACAGACAGCTATAAAAGGACTTGTCTTGCATGCTGATCAGTTAACCCTTGCTTGATTCTCTCTTGCGTATTGACAACTTGAGCTCTTCTTGAGATGTAGTACTAAGGCGTCAGTACTCTTGAAGGTGAAGTGTATGCCTGATTAAGTTTGGGGTGCATGACACATGTCAAAAAAGGAAGAAGGCCTAAAAACCTTTGTGAGCTTTTCGGTTTTGCGGCTTCTATCCCAGAGGTGGTGAGCTCAGTAGCTAACAAAGGGTTATGGACCCACCCCTCTCATTAGGAAAGTTTCACACAAGCAACTGCTAAGGTCACAAGCAGTGAGAGTGCCTTCGCTCTCACCCAACTTCTCTGTTTGCAGGGCCACATCAGTAGGAGGAGAATGCAACATATCTGCACCTTTCTACCTTGGGAGCTGACATCAGCCTACATCAGCCTACATCATCCTACATCAGCCTACATCTGCTTGCAACGGCCAACGTGAACAAGGCAACCAGTTCCTCCTTCTCACCAACAGCCAACAGCGGCCTCAAACACAGGTTCATCGGCATCAACAACAGGTGCAGCAGCTGTAGCAGTTGTAGTTGTAGGGATGGCAGGGACAGGGGAACCAGGGAATCATTCGCCCATCCTCAAGTTTGATAGAGAGGAGTTTGCACTCTGGAAATGGCAGTTTGAGATCATCATGGATGACAAAGATCTGCTAGGATATTTTGACGGAACAATCCCAGCACCAAAGAAGGAGGATGCTGGCCTTGTGGCATGGGTCAAGCTCAACAAGAAGGCTCTCGCCATTGTTGTGTCCTCCATACAACCCTCAGTCCTTTCACACATCAGCGGTTGTACAGTGGCAGCCGCGGCATACGCCAAAGTTGGAAAGGTATTTCAGTCCTCCTCACTTGCCAACCATCTCTTCATTCTACAAAACCTCATCAGCATGAGGTTTGGTGAAGGGGAGGATGTCTCCGTCTTTATGCAGAAGTTTGAGACGCTCTTGCAACAAGCCACCGGCATAGGGTGGGACCTGAAATCTGACATGCAGGCCATGATTTTTCTGATGACGTTGCCGGAAGGTTGGGGCCCCATGATTACGGTGATTGGAGGGTGGACTGAAGATCTAATTTCCTACACCAAAGTCTCTGAGTCTGTGCGGAATGAAGCCATGCATCGTAGTGAAAGTGAAGCAAACATGGCTGCCTTTGCCTCACGGAGCAGTGGCACCTTCCGCAATACATCCTCCTCTGGTTCCAAGGGAAACAACAGCACTAGCAACAGTGGAAGGGGTGCAAAGCGCCAAGGAAGCTTCCATAACTGTGCCAAGGCTGGACACTGGGCTCGAGAGTGCCATGCACCCAAGAGAGAGGGAGGAGACGGGGATGAATGGCGAGTGGGAAACGGTGGGAAGGATCCCACAAGCTTGATGGCTGAGTGTGCGGCCAACAGAGGGAGGGCGATACTCAGGCCAGGAGCTTAGGGTCCTGACTCGAGCACAAACGAGCACACCACTTACGAGAAGAGAGAATTCATCTCTCTTGCTCCATGCAACAAGAACTTCAGAGTTTCCAACGAAAAGGTTGAGGTAGCTGAGGGGATTGGTGACAAGCTGGTCACAGTGGGGGTCAACGGTGGATATTCTGACCTCAAGCTAGAAGGGGTGGTCTACTTGCCCTCCTTCACAGCCAACCTTCTCTCCATCACTAAGATAAGTGACCATGGCATGAAAATGGTCTTCACAGAGAAGGAAGCATTGATAGTCCCTACCAAGGACATCAACATCTCCTGCTCTACCAAGAAGGTTGTCGCAGAGGTTCCTCGCGTTGATGGACTCTACGTCTTGCACACCAAAACGACAACTTCAACGGCTGAATCTTTGGTCGAGAGTGATGATGAGGAGAGCAGCGATGTAGATTCAGATGAGGAAGGACATGTTGGATCAGCGGAAGCAGTGGCAGCACACGATTTAGCAACAAAACCGCAAGCAAATGCAACCACTGGGGCTGATCATTCTAGCCTGTGCACATCCTCCAAGAACCTGTGGTATAGGCGCTTTGGGCACGTGGCTCATCGCACATTGGAGCTCATGGCAAAGCAGGTTCTAGTGCATGGGCTGGAGCTAGGTGATGAAGCGGAGGAAGCCGGGATCATGTTTGAGCCATGCCTTCAAGGCAAGGCAAAAAGGAAACCCTTCAAGCGTAATGGCACGCGTGCTCTTGCACCCCTTGACCTCGTACACTCTGACGTGTGCGGTCCTTTTCGCATACCGTCAAATGGAGGCATCAGACATTTCCTCACATGCATTGACAACAACAGTCGCAAGGTGTGGATATACTTTCTCAAAAAGGAAAGCAAGGTGAAGGAGAATCTACAAGCTTTTGTCGCTATGGTTGAGCGACAGAGTGGAAAGAAGGTGAAGGCATTCAGGACGGACAATGGGGGAGAGTACGAAGCTTGCAGGGAGTGGCTCAAGATACAGGGTATTGAACACCAGAAAACTACGCCCTACTCAACTCAAAGCAGCAGCGTAGCAAAGAGGATGAACCAGACGTTGCTAGGCATGACAAGGTGCATGCTCTTTAGCGCCAAGCTGCCTCCTAGGTTCTGGGCTGAAGCAGCACGTACGGCTACCAACCTTGTGAACCTTAGACCTGCAGTAGCTTTGCAAAGGAGAGGCAAGAAGAAGCAGACACAACATCTGACGATGCCTCAAGAAGCATGGTCAGGCAGGAAGCCGGACGCCTCCCATATCAAGGTGTTTGGTTGCACCGTCTTTGCCAAGGTCCAGGCCGGTGAGGGCCCTGGAAAGCTCGATGGAAAGTGCATTTTCATCGGCTATGACACCGCCCACAAAGCTTATCGACTGTGGGACCAAGGAGCCAAGAAGGTCATCCGCAGCAAAGACATGGATCTCCACGAAAGGTCTATGAGTAAGGGACAGCATCTTGAACTCGAGAACGCTCCAAAACAGGGAGAGTGGCTCACTCTCCTTGAAGAGGGAGACAAAGCACCATCACAATGGCATGGGATAGGTGCTACAACAGGGAGAGGAGCTCATGAAGATGACTTGGAGGAATCAGACTCTGATTCCAACGTATCCGATCCTCCGGAACATGAGGAGGATGCCTCTCCCATCATCAACGACAAACCATACCTCCAGCCTCCACATCAACAGCACCAGCCAGTAGGTTCAAGGAGCAGTTCACGCCTCAAAGTACCTCGGCAGCATTACGCCGCAGATAGGGGTGAATGGACAGGCTTCAACTATTCATTCCTGGTTCAAGAGCAGCCAACATCTGTCACAGAGGCACTCACTCGGCCTGACAAAGCTGACTGGGACGAAGCAATTCGCAGTGAACTCAGCTCCATCGAAGAAAATGGGACATGGGTGCTGGTGGACAGACCTGCCGAGGCTCACGTTGTAGGGTCCAAGTGGGTACTGAAAGACAAAAGGAAACAAGATGGCAAGATAGACAAGTACAAGGCACGGGTGGTAGCAAAGGGGTTCTCCCAACGGCCTGGCGTAGAGTACGATGAGACATTTACTCCAGTTGTGACGTTTGCCTCCATCCGGTCAATGCTCGCCATTGCTGCTGCCGAGAACATGGAGGTCCACCAAATGGATGTCAAGACAGCCTTCCTTTACGAAAAACTTGACAAGGATGTATTGATGGAGGTTCCGGAGGGGGTTGATGCTCTGGAGGGCAAGGTGTGCAGATTGGTGAAGGCACTCTATGGGCTAAAACAAGCGCAAAGACTTTGGTACTAGGAGATGGACACGTTCATGGCCAAGGATTCCTTCATGCACTGCAACAATGACCCTAGCATATACGTGCATGATAGTGACAAAGGGACTATGTTGGTCGCCTTGTACGTTGATGACCTGATTCTATGCTCTTCTTCGACGCAGCTGCTAGACGATCTCAAGCGGCAGGTGAGTGGCATATTCGAGATGAAGGACATGGGTCCTCTTGACTTCTATCTTGGAATTGCCATCAAGCGCAACAAAGCAGCGGGTACCATCAGCCTGAACCAGACAAAACACATTGACTCCATCCACAAACAATACAACATGGCAGATTGCAAACCTACCAGCACACCCATGAGCTCGGAGTGCAAACTCTCCACCTCCATGTCCCCATCCAACAAAGCGGAGAAAACTGACATGCTTGGCATCCCATATCAGTCTGTAGTGGGCACTCTAATGTATGCCATAATCGCCACCCGGCCAGATATAGCCCATACTGTTGAGCAGGTGAGCCGGTTTGTGGCCAATCCCGGTCCACTTCACTGGCAGGCCGTGAAGCGCATCATGCGCTACCTTCAGGGGACGCGGTACGTGGGGATCCAGTTTGGAGGCATCGCTGGATCCGCGTCACTGCGTCTCATGTGCTACACTGATTGGGGAGGGAATATCGATGAAAGAAAATCTACCTCCGGCTTTGTGTGTATGTTGAATGGAGGTGCAGTCAGTTGGGCAAGTCGCAAGCAGGAATGTGTCTCTCTGTCAACAGCTGAAGTTGAGTACACTGCCTTGGCTGAGGTGTGTAAAGAGATGCAGTGGCTACGAAGCTTGCTATCTGAGATGAAGGCACCACAGGCAACGGCGACGGTCATCAATATTGACAACATGAGCGCCATTGACATGTCAAAGAACCCCGTCTTGACAAGGCGTACAAAGCACATCGAGATCCCCTACCACTATGCTCGAGACTTGGTCTAAAAGCAGACGGTGGAGCTTGAGTATGTCAATACCAAGCTCAACCGGGCTGACATGCTTACAATGCCACTAGACAAGGATCTCCACCAGGCGGGCAAGCAAGGTATTGGCATGGTCAACGCAAGTGATGACGAATGATGATGGTCACTGACGCAAGGTGCAAGGGAGAGATTCGTTGAATTTTTTTGCCCCTTGTTCAATGTTGTAGGAAGGATCAGGAATGCTCTGCCCCTTGTGGAGGTATGACCCCTAGATCTGTTGTAGTGTGACTCAACTATGCTCTACCTCTAATGACATATGACCTGTGAGTACACAATGTGGGTGAGTGGTTACCTTGGCCATTTCGTTGATGTGGCCAAGTGAGAGGTCATGAGTTCGATCCTGGCCCCATGCACATCTTGTTTGCTATGGAAGCTTCCAAGGAAGAAAGTCCGTAGCTTCTTGGACGCTACATGGTTGGTCTGTCACCTTGACACCAGGATGCTTATGTGTCAAGCCCACAGTGCAAGTCTATTGGTGATGTGGCTGGTTCAGGCCACTTCCCAAAAATGTGCTTTTGAGTTCTAGGACTGGACAGACTGCTATGAAAGGACTTGTCTTGCATGCTGATTAGTTAACCCTTGCATGATGCTTTCTTGAGTATTGACAACTTGAGCTCTTCTTGAGATGTAATGCAAAGGCGTTAGTACACTTGAAGGTGAAGTATATGCCTGATTAAGTTTGGGGTGCGTGACACATGTCAACAACGGAAGAAGGCCTGAAAACCTTTATGAGCTCTTTGGTTTCGCGGCTTCTCTGCCAGAGGTGGTTAGCTCAGTAGCTAACACGTCTCTTGCACTACTACCTCTGTCACGTCCACTCCACACATGTCAACAGCATGCTTCGCACGCAGCCAGCCAAAGGCCTTGATCCAGCCTCCTTTCCACTATCCCACTAAGTGTATTGAGTGTGCTCAAGGGAAAATGCACCGGTCCACCCACCCTCTGTCCTCCTCTCGTGCGTCCGCCTAGCTGAACCTGGTCCATTCTGATGTCATGGGTCCCCTTCAAACAGAGGGGAGCACGGATGCTATGTCCTAACCCTCACGGAAGACTAATCTTGCTATCGCTGGGTTTTCTATCTTCGGCAGAAGAGCGATGTCGCCCCCACCATTTGGGATTGGCTTGTCGACGCTGAGTGCGAGTGTAGTCGCCCTCTCCGTTACTTCCACTCTGATCATGGTGGTGAATCTATGGGAGAGACCACACTCTTCCTCGCTCCCTGTGGTATCCATCATGTGATGTGGACGCCTTACACGCCATCCCAGAACAACGATTGTGAGCGGTGGAACCGCACCATGGCCGACGTCGTTCGTACCATGAGGGTCGAGTCTGGACTCTCTAATGGCTTCTACTTCAAGGCCATGACCTACATAAAGTGGGTCTGGAACCGGATTCCCCACGGACCCATTTCTCATCAGTCCACACCTTACCATCAGTGGTGCGGCGAGTAAGCTTACCTCCACCTGGCTCGCATCTAGGGATGCATAGCCATCTTGTGGTTCCACGCCCCACACCAAGGGAGCAAGCTCGAGCCTTGCGGCCGTCCCTGTACTTTCCTTGGCGTCTCACGTCAGTCAAAGGCATGGCGCTTCTGGGATCCCTCCAGCCACTACATCATCCAGTCACGGGATGCTCACTTCTTTGAGGACCTGTTTTGTCGTGACCTTGTTTGCTCCAGTGCGTTGATGTCCCTCCCGTCACATGGAGAAGTAGTGGTAGTTGTCCGTCCTCCGTCCAGCCACTTCAGGACGTCACATCGTCTGCGCCCACCAGTCCTCACAGGCCAGCTGCGTCATCCACGTCTGCTGGCCCTTCTGAGCCAACCGCCCCATATGTGTCCGCTGGCCTCTCTGAGTTGGTCGCTCCATCCGTGTCTGCTTGCCCTTCTAATTTGGCCGCCCCGTCTGTGCCTGCTGGCCCGTCTCAGCCGATCTCCCTTATTGCATTTGATGGCCTATCTGAGCGAGCCGCTCCGTTTGTGTCCGCCAGCCCCTCCTGGCCGGGTGCCCTGCCCGTGTCCGCCAACCCCTTTGCGCCGACTGTCCCCCAGCTCCTCCACGCCGGCTGCCCCGCTCGTGTCCGCTCGCCCCTTTGAGTCGGCCACCCCGTTCTCTTCCGTTGGTCTCTCTGAGCCGGTCGCTCCGTCCGTGTCCACCAGCCCCTCCCGGCTGGCTGCCCCACCCGTGTCCGCCAGCCCCTCTAGGCCGGCTGTCCCATCCATTTCCGCTAGCCCCTCCGGGCCGGCCGTGTCGTCCATGCTGGCACCCTACACACGTGATCCGGGCGAGGGCCGCCGACCCAGGCCTACAGTGAGCACTCAGGCCGTCGCCTCGCGCCCTCTTGCGCCCCGACCTCATGTCGCCCCACGAGGCCCCTTGCCTCTGGGCAGACCCACTCCCACAGTCATGAGTGGGGATCGTGGTACCAAGGCGCCTAGCTTGGCCACATTGTCAGCCGCCACTGACATGCATCCGAGGTCGGCCTTGGGCTACGCCTTGCTCCATTAGGTACACCAACGTGCCGTTGAGGCTACGCTCACGCGCGTGCCACCTGGGGCGCGAGACGCCCACTCCCTCATTGTTCGCTCCACGGAGCGGCCAGAGGACCCACCCACCCTACGTGAGGCTTAGGCGTCTCATGAGGCCCCACACTGGGAAGCTGCATGTGCCGACGAGCTTGCCACCATTTGGCAACATCATGTCTATGAGCCTGTCGACCTACCCCCCAGCCGAAAGGCCATCAACACCAAGTGGGCCCTCCGGCGAAAGTGGAAGCCAGACGGATCCCTGGACAAGTATAAGGGCCGTCTTATAGCCAAGAGATTTTCTAAGGTCCCTGGGGTCGACTATGACAACATCTTTGCCCCAATTGGTCAGTTCTCCACTAGCCGGGAGTTTTTCAGCCTGGTTGTCCAGCACAGGTGGGAGCTGTATGAGATGGATGTGAGCAACGTCTTTCTCCATTGCTCTTTGGAAGGCGGGGATCTCTACATGGTGCAGCTTCCAAGTTTCAACAATGGCTCTGGCAAGGTCTGAAGCTACGGAAGGCCCTCTATGGCTTGAAGCATTCATCGCACTGCTAGAATTAGGAGATCAGTCATACACTTCTCAGCGACGGCCTCCTTCATAGAACTGCCAACCCCGCACTGTTTGTCAGCCCGCAAGGCCAGACCTTTGTCGCTATCCTGGTCTATGTCGACGACTTGCTCATCGTGTTGCCGGATGTAGTTGCCTGCTAGCGAGTCAAGGACCTGCTCCATGCTGCCTACCAGATGAAGGACCTTGGGTCAGCAAGAGTATTTCTTGGCATGGAGCTTGAGCATGATCGCTCCATGGGTCTCTTGCACGTCCATCAGGCCACCTACGTCTAAACCTTGTCCGGGCATTTCACTGAGGACCTGCCCCTCGTGTTGAGAGCGTCCTCACCCATATCGCCCGATGGTTAGGCAAAGCTGAAAAGCTATGATCTAGTTGTGGTGGGGGAGCCAATAGACGTGACCACTTATCATCGTGTCATCGGGTCACTGATGTTCCTGGCGACGACGATGCATGTAGACATTGTGTTTTCCATCAACCTCCTTACCTAGTTCTCTCATGAGCAAGGTCAACTCCAGTTCGAGACCGTGATCCAAATACTGCGCTATGTCGTCTTGACCCCATGGTGAGGCCTCATGTTCTGTCCACAGCCGTCCGTTGTTGGGATGGGCTACACCGTCACCGAATGGGCCGGAATTTTGAATAGTAAGAGTCGTACTGGCTGGATCTTTCTTGATGGCGGCACGGTTGTGTCCAGGCGCAACGACAAGCAAGACTGCATTGCACACAGCACTGCTGAGGCTAAGTATGTGGCCCTTGGTTTTGGCGCATGTGAGAGCGTGTGGTTGCGTCGCATGTTGTCCAAGTTGCATCGGTCAGTTCTGTCCATTACATTGCACTGTGACAATGAGAGTGCCATGGCCATTGCAGACAAGGACGGCGTGCATCACACTCACACAAAGCACATCAATGTTGAGTATCACTATGTGTGTTCATTGTTGCTTGAAGGCAGCATCAACATTGTGTGCATTGAGATCGTAAGTCAATTGGCTGACTTCTTGACCAAGGCACTGAAGCGTGACTCGTTCTAAAAGGTTGTGAGTGCAGTTGGTGTGTGTCCGTAAGGTCCTCTCTCTCTCTCTCTCTCTCTCTCTCTCTCTCTCTCTCTCTC
>SZWC01001969.1:67571-79581 GCA_023375785.1 Penium margaritaceum | reverse complement strand
TGGCGTGGACGGCTATGTCAGCCAGGGGGAGTGTTGGTTTGTGTGGCTTCCACCCGTCACGACCGACACTGCTAGTTTACCAATATACCCACATTCGGGGTATATGGCAGAGGAGGGCGTGACGACACGACGGGCCTCCGGACTGCACCGAGACTTCTCCAGCACCTACAACAGCGCCGGCGAGACGCGGTCGATGCGTTCCGGCAGCCATGTGGGCTTGTCAGGAGGCAGGAGAGTTTTCTCGGTGGGTTGAGACCCGCGCACCCGGTTGAGTGTACCGGTGCGACGAGGAGACCCGATGGCTGTTGTAGGGCTTCCGATGTTCGGAAAGCCGTCTGTGATGTCTGGACGTTGATTCCAAGTTTTTTTGGCACTGCTCATATATTCTTGGTGGTCGAGACCCGAACGCTCGGAGAGCTGTTCCGGTGCCTCGAGGAGACCACCTTTGTTGCTCTCGTGGTGTATGCAGTGTGTTCTCCCGGTTGACTCATCTGGGTTCAGCAGGGGTGACGGGGCCCGGTGCGGTTAGCTGCCGACGCCCCTATACAAGCCCGCTAGGGGCTCATTTGTAAGCTCTCCTTGTTCTTTACATTCAGCGTTCCAGACTTAGCCAAATTCTTGCCGTCTTGCATGGCACTCACACATAGAGCTCATGTTCATTTTTGCATGGGCCTGCATGCCCTAAAAATTATTTCCAATTGATAATAGGCCAATGGCGGCGTTTGTGCAGCGTATTTTGGCTATGAATTCTTTTATTGGATGTAGGAATGACAGACTCGCTAACTCGACAACCAGACAAACTCGGTGATGAGCCCGATCCCCCTTATTCAAGAATCACTAAGGAGAATTGCTGTTTGAAGTATTTCTCCAGAATATAAATAGGAGCTGTGGAAGTGCGGAAAGTGAGGTATTGTTATGAATAATTACAAGAGATAACTTGTTCATAGTCACACCCATGATTCTTTTTCTCTTAGGTTTCTTAAGCCTGGTTCCAACAAAAAAGCATTGAAATTTCTTTCCACGGAGAGCCAAACCCTCGCTCGTCCTATGAAGGTGTTTTAGGACACCCTTTTATCATTTTCCATGACATCAACAGTTTAGAACTAGAGATATTCAAGTATGGATTCTCCTCCCTCTGAGTTGTGGTCCTTTGTAGATTTCAGTTGAATTCTATCCTTCGTTTTCAAACTATTCAGAGCACATACCCTTCAAATTCAAGGTATGTATTACATGTCTAAGTTCTTATACAACTCTAACTTGACAAATTTATTCTGATAAGTCTTGCTTAGTCAAAGACGGTGAGTACAACAATAGTATTCCTAACTCTCATGTTCCGGAGGGAGGGTGCACAAGCTGTGAACCCTCCTATCAGTTTAGATTCCTTTGTGGAGTTTTTTTAACACTAACTAGTGTCGTGTTCCCTAACATTTTTTTTGTAGTGGGACGCATCGAACCTCCCCTAGCTGGCTAAAAATATGTATTGAGCGCTTAGATAAAAAAAGGTATTTACATGCGACTGGTTTGAGCACGTCCTTTGCAATCGGCCGGCCATGACAGGCTGCATCACGTCCGGCCTACAACAACATGGTTGGCTGGTCGGTGATGCAGCTGGTTGTTCTTGGCAACAGATGTGAAAAGTTTCAGATTACAGGTCTTTGATCTTTGATCTTTGATCTTTGATCGTTGGTCATCAGGAAACAGTCATCATCGCCATCGAAATGAAGTTCATAAAGAATTTGATAAACTTAGTAACTCACAAAAGGTGTTGTTACAACCTACAAATGGATAAGGGTTACATCGATAAATCGTGGAGATCTGTCGTGGAGGGGCTAGGCGAGAATTTCTCCACTACAATATACAAGCCCGAAACACCTTCCATGAAAAATTTCTTCCCCAACCCTAAAATCGGTGAGAAATGGTCGTCTCGTTCCTGCCACGTCAATGACGGTCGATATAATGTACAAAGAAAAATGTTGGGGTTCACAACATAGAACTATCATGTCACTTATAAAGGATAGCCACAGTTCAAGCTGACAAGGAGCATGTGTACCCCACATCATTTTTGAGAAATGTGAGAAGTGAGATTGCCAGCCAGAAAATAGGTCTAGGACTATTTTCTGACTAGCTGGTTAGCCGAGTGACAAGCTCTACACTAGTGGGGGGGAGCTAGAACTTGGAGGGGTCTCCCATAGTTGCTCATTCTTCATTCCTAATGAGTCACTTTCAGTTTCCAGGTGCTTTCTTTCGCTAACACTGGCGCGCGCACTTCTGAGTAACAAACAGAGAGCTTCCAGACTTAGTCTCTAGAGTAGCAGACTGAGGGGGCAGCAGACTTAAGCAACGAGCGTCCAAGCCCGCACGCTGCATCAACAACGCTGCTGTCCCAACCTGCTACCTAGCATTTCTGTTTCCACCCTTGCAGGAGAGTGAACAAACATGGCTACAGCACAAGACGAAAGGTGCCCTCAAGCAAATGCACACAGATGTAGGCGGAGCTAGCTCTTCACCCAGCCGATGCTGCTCTCTCCTTTGTCGTAGCTTGAGGCTTGTGCCAATGGCCTTGCCAGCAACCTCCTTCAATACTCTTCCGTCGGTTCTATGCTTGCATGCCCACATATACATTACGATGATGTGGGCCAGATTTAGCATGCATGTGTGTTTCCAAGTTTCATGGTTTGTGTGGCTAGCTCCTGGTTCTTTATGCCGATGGAGTCATGCTGCAGATTTTTTTCAGGCAACATCCATTCTCACTTTTATGTCAGAGGTCTCATTTGACCCCGGGGGTTGCGATGAGCTCTATTTCTGACAGACAGCTCCTAGCACTGCTGTCGCTAGCGTGGCAACACAAGCCAGCTAGCTAACTCACTAGCACACACAGGTGGTGGTGAGAACAGCAAGGGGCTGGCTAGGGACACAAACACAAGTGTCAGAAGCTGCAAAAGTTGAAATATGCAGAGAGAGATGACAACTGAGGTCTGGCCAACCTAAATAGTGCCACGGACCTAGTGGATGCACACACACACACACGGCGCACAACGGCGCTATTTTTCTAGCAGGACAAGACAGTGGCAAAAACACAGTTTTGGTCACAATTCCCTGCAGACACGTCAGAACGACGAGCCGTTTGAACCAGAACGGCCACGTCGACGAGATCTACATCCTGATAGGTTGCACGCCTACGTGCTGTGACTCAGCGCAAGTCTACAAAATACGCAAGTCTTCTGGGTGCCCGTCGCCGCCGGCTGCCAGCCTTCTGCCACCGTCGCCAGTCTCAGGGATCTGCACGTGAATGGACATGAGCCGAGGGGTCACCGTAAGTTGTATACGACACACACAACAACACTCCCCCATGACCGGAGGGCGAAACACGTCCATGCACATGCAGACATTGACGCTGTACAGAGCAGGAAACGCACAGCCGCTGCAAGCAGTAGGCACAGCACATACAGGGTGGCACATGAGGAATCAACCTGCAACAGGGGTGGGGCAGAGTCCAACGGAACGAGTGGCCGCATGAAACTTCGAACGACCTAGAGCCTTGGTCAGAAAATCAGCGCACTGCCTGTCAGTGCTCACGTGGATGACTCGGATCTCGCCACGATCAACCAGGTCACGCACGAAGTGATGCTCGACATTGATGTGCTTCGTGTGTGCATGGAACACACCTGAGTTCTTGGCGATGGCCTCCGCGCTCATGTTGTCACACTGGAGAACCACGGGGGGAATGGACTGACGCAGTTCACGCAACAAACGGAAGAGCCAGACACATTCCGCTGCACCGGCGCCTAGGGCAACATAATCTGCCTCAGCAGTACTGCGTGCGATGCAGCCCTACTTCCCACTTCGCCAGGACACTACAGTGCCTCCAATGAGGAAGATGTAGCCGGTGCGGCTTTTGCCATCCGGACTCCATGCCCAGTCGCTGTCTGTGTACCCATCGAACACAACGGACACCTGCTCGCGAAAGCACAGGCCGAAGCGTGTGGTGGACAAAATGTAGCGCACACACCGGACTGCAGCCTCCAGTGTTCGCTGGCGCGGAGCCTGCGAGAACTGGGCGAGCAGGTTGACAGTGAAGGCAATTTCGGGCCGTGTCGTGGTGGCCAAGTACATGAGCGAGCCGATGACTCGCAGGTACAGGGTCACATCAACTGGCTCCCCCAGGTCCGCTGGGTCATCGACCTTCAGGGCGGCCTGCCCCTCAGGGGTCATGGGCGTGGAGGCCGTGCGGACGGCCGCGAGGAGGTCGGCCAAGCGCTCCCCCACGGTCTCTGCGTAGCGTCCTTGATGGACACAGAGTGTGCGACGAACACGGTCGCGCACAATCTCCATCCCCAAAAAGACAGAGGCCTCACCAAGATCCTTCATCTTGTAGGCCGAGGAGAGAACGGCTTTGGCATCATTCACTGCTCCCAGGTCGGGCGAGGCGATCAAAAGATCGTCCACGTAGACGAGGATGGCAGCGAGCGGTGCTGGGGACTGTGAGATGAACAGGGATGGGTCAGCATCACTTTGAACGTACCCAGCGCGTCTCAGCGTGCTGGTGATCTCCTGGTTCCAGCAACGCGGTGACTGCTTCAGGCCATACAAGGCCTTCCGCAGCCGGTACACGCGACTGGTGCCATCCTCAAAGCCAGGTGGCTGGACCATGTAGATCTCCTCCTCAAGATCCCCGTTTAGGAAGGCGTTGTTGACATCTATCTGATGGAGTTCCCAGTCGTGCTGTGCCACCTGGCTCAGCAGCGTGAGTGTGGTCGTCATCCGCCCAACAGGGGCAAAGGTTTCGGTGTAGTCCACACCAGGGACCTGAGAGAAGCCCTTTGCTGTCAGGCGCGCTTTGTAGCGCTCCACAGTGCCGTCTGGCTTAAGCTTCTTGCGTAGAACCCACTTGGCATTGATGGCCTTGCGGTTCTTTGGCAAGTCCACCAGCTCAAAGACGCCGTGCTCGCGGATGGCATCAAGCTCAGCCTGGCAGGCAGTGCGCCACTGCTCAGCGTCATGGGCCAACAAGGCCTCAGGCAGACTGGTGGGATCCGGAGCCAGCACTGGTGCACTCCGTGTAGCCAGGGCATATGCTGCAGAGGGAGGGTCGGCCGTCACCATGGACTCAGCGACGTCACGAGCAAGACTGCGCTCATGAGCAAGTAGTGCCGCACCAGTGGAACAGCCAGGGTGAACCTCAACAAGGCCGTGCGCACTCAGGCCGAGGGCCTTTGTGCCCGGATCACCGCTGACGACGCTGCGCGTGGGGCGCGCGCGGAGACGTCCGCCGGGTACCCGTGTGTAAGGGTCCGACGAGGCAGGAGCAGAGGGCGCTGATGACTCACATGCCGGTGTGGTCTGCACGGCAGGCGTGCCACTCGAGGATGGGGTGGCATCATCAGCTGGGGACAGGCCCACGACAGACGCAGGCGCATCTATGGCTGGAGACGGGGACAGCTCAGTGCCAGACACGGATGCGGACGCAGGGTCAGACTCAATCTCAGACGCGGAAGAGGACTCGGACGCAGACTCGGACACGGGCGAGAGCGGAGAGTCGGGGGCAGAGGAGCGAGCCACAGACGGAGCGGGGCTGGGGGTGTCGGTAGGCACGACCGCTGGGGAAAGCCCCGGGGGTGCCTGCGACGGCGTGACCACACTGAACGGGGACACTGTGCCAACCGGGCCAGGAGCCTCCCCCACACGACGGGGACCGGAACACCCAAGGGCATGAGCAGCACGCAGAGCGTGGATACGAGCAAGGTCACGGAAGGCAAGATGCTCGAAGAAGAGAGCGTCATGAGACTCCACGATACGGCGGCGCTCAGGGTCCCAGAACCGCCAAGCCTTTGACCGCGGGGCGACGCCATGGAAGGCGCAGAGGCGGCCCCGCGCAGAGAGCTTACTCCCCTGCTGCTCCGGCGTGAACCAGACGCAGGCAAGGGAGCCCCAGACACGGGCCAGGCGCAGGTCCGCGCGACGCCCATACCACAATTCGTAGGGCGTGCGGTGACCTGGGAGGGGACCATGGGGAATGCGGTTCCAGACCCAGGTCATGTATGCCATGCCCTCAAAGGCAAAGGCCTCAGGCATGGCGCTGTCGGCGCGCATGACGCGGACCGCATCCTCCATGGTGCGGTTCCATCCTCAGAGACACCGTTCTACTGGGGGGTGGCGGGAGCAGAGAGGTTGTGGAAGACACCGAGCTCGGTGAAGGAGCGTGCCATGTCACCGAGGTACTCGCCGCCACGGTCCGAGCGGAACGTCTGAAGGCGGTGGGGAGACTGGCGTTCTACCATGACCAGCCAAGTGCGGACTGCAATGGCTGCATTGCTCTTCTGACGCAAGCTGTAGACCCAGCGCATGCGCGTGAAGTCATCAGTCAACGTCAGGACGTAACGACCGCGGTCCTCCTGAAACTCGACAGGGAGCGGACCCATGAGGTCGGAGTGGACAAGCTCGAGGGGCCGACGAGCCCTGGAGACAGACGTAGGATAAGTAGACCGGTGCATTTTCCCCTCAACACAGGCCAGACAGTCGGTCGTGGGCGGCGCCTCGAAGAACGCGGCATCAAGACCGAGAGCAGGCTGAGTGCAGATCAGCCTATCGACAGCCCCCAGGTGCACATGACAAAGGCGGCGATGAAGGAGGCGGTGGTGCTCGGGGGACACAGCACCAGCGACGAAAACACGGGCAGCGGAAGAGGGAGGCAAAGGGGGTGCACTCGCAGAAGACCCATCAATGTGATACAGATCATCGACAATTGTCCCACTGAGGACGGTCTCCTCGGTGTCGCGCACAAAGATGCGAGCATCTGCAGCCGTGTGTGTGACACCGAGGCCCATCTTGGTGCAAGCACGGACACACAGCAGGCTGAGTTCCAGATCAGGGGCAAAGAGGACGTCGGAGGTGTATACGGGACCAGCTGGCCCGGTGAACTGCACAACCCCAACACCCTGGACAGGGACCTCATGGCCAGCTGCAGTGCGAACAGAGCGAACAGCGCCAACGGGATGCAAGACGACAAAGGCGTCACGACGACACGTCATGTGATGGGTGGCACCAGAGTCCACGACCCATGTGGCATCTGTGACCCGTGTACAAGGGGCAACATGGCACTCGGCGACGAAACAAGGCGCGGCAGCAGGTCGCTCTGCAGGCGACGCGGCAAGACGAGCAACGGAACGTACATGAGACGCATGCAACCAAGACACGTCATCGGGTCCGTCACGCGCACACGGCTGGACATGGGGACCACCACGGGCATCATCATGCAACGACACAGACAGTCCACAGGCAGTAGGACCCCTCGACTCAGTCAACTCACTCGCACCTCCCTGAGATGAGCGCAGGGCGAGAAGCTGGTGCAGCTCGGCGATCGTCCTGTCGCGTTCGGCGAGCGCCTGGTCGCGAGGATCCGCGGAGGAGCCTGCTGTGGCGGCGGACTCCTCTGGGACGGCTGCGGTAGTGGCGGCCGAGCGGGCGGTNCGTACATGAGACGCATGCAACCAAGACACGTCATCGGGTCCGTCACGCGCACACGGCTGGGCATGGGGACCACCACAGGCATCATCACGCAACGACACAGACAGTCCACAGGCAGTAGGACCCCTCGACTCAGTCAACTCACTCGCACCTCCCTGAGATGAGCGCAGGGCGAGAAGCTGGTGCAGCTCGGCGATCGTCCTGTCGCGTTCGGCGAGCGCCTGGTCGTGAGGATCCGCGGAGGAGCCTGCTGTGGCGGCGGACTCCTCTGGGACGGCTGCGGTAGTGGCGGCCGAGCGGGCGGTAGCACCGCACGTCTGGCGCATGCGCGCCTCGTGCGCCTGCTGTAGCCCACGGGTGACCTTGGTCCAATCCAGTGGGCGTCCTGTCAGGCGGGTGCAGTCGGGATAGCGATGGTCACCACCGCAGTTGAAGCACACGAGCCGGCGTCCCGTCATGCTGCTAGGGCCGCTGCTGCTGTTGCCGCCGCCGACGCTGCTGCTGCCCCCGCCGCTGCTGCTGCTCCCGCCGCTGCTGCTGCGGCTGACACTGCCAGTGCTGGTGCCGCTGCTGGTCCCGTCGCTGGAACCACCACCTGATGCTTTGCGGCCCTTCTTCCCCTAAGCTAGAGCCACCGTTGTTGTAGCCGACAGGGAGGGAGACGCAGCGGCAACTGCAGCTAAAGTGGTGCTGCGACGAGCGCGGTTCGCGGCATCCATGCCTGCGACATCCAGAAAGTGGAGGGTGGTCCAGCGGAGCAGGGTCCCGTCGCTCGCCATGTCCCGAAGCAGCGTCTGGTCGAAGTTGCTGAAGACGCGCGCGTAGTCGGGGTGGATGCCGTAGAGGATAATCTGGAGGGCGGAGTATTGCGCGGGGGCGTCGTCCCCAAGATCCTCGTACAGCTGGATCGCCCGGCGCCAGTAGTCAGCTGCAGACTCCTGAGCAGTCTGGCAGAGGGAGTTGAAGTCGGCGAGGCGCTGGGACGTCAAAGCCAAGGTGGCGCCCTCAAACAGAGTGACGGCCAGTGTCCACGCCGCGCAAGGGTCAGCTCCTGAGCCGGTCAGCAAATCGCCAAGGAACCGACTGAAGTCCTTGGTGAAGTCCGGCGCGGCCTTGATCAGGCCAGAAGCTGCTCGGACTGCCATGTGTGTCTGAGCGGGGTGAGACGCCTGATATGGTGCGAGGTAGTAGGGGAGGACTCCCTCGCTCATGGCCCACATGCAAAAGCGTGGCTCCCAGGACTTGAAGTCGTTCCCAGTTCGAAAGACGGGAGGGTCTGACTCAAACCACTTGGGTGGCTTGACCGTCGGCACGGCAACGGCCGAAGACACTGCGGGGCCAGGCATCGAGGAGGCAATCCCCTTACCCAGGCGGGCCCGCAGAGCCAGCTCCTCAAAGCTCAACGGGCGGCGAGATGAGCTCGGGTCAGCGATGGCGCTGGAGCTGGTGCCCTGGAGAGCTGCATTGGCCTCACGCCCTCTGCGACGCGCCTCCAGGCGGATGAGGCATGCTCGGAGCACCTCTTCCTCGCCCTCATCGCCGAAGTCGGAGAGGTTCTCCGCGACTTCATCAGCATTACCGCCGTGGGCAAGGTGGTCCTCGCTCGGGTCAGTCGACGGATGCTGCTGCTGCTGCTGGGGCAGTAAGCTCCTGACCATATCCTGGAGTTCGGCAACCTGCCTCGTCAAGGTATCGCGGCTCTCCGCCTGTAGGTCCGCCAGCGCGCGCACTTGGCGCGCCAATGTCGTCGGGCTCGGCGGCCGCTGCTGCTGCTNCCTCCAGGCGGATGAGGCGTGCTCGGAGCACCTCTTCCTCGCCCTCATCGCCGAAGTCGGAGAGGTTCTCCGCGACTTCATCAGCATTACCGCCGTGGGCAAGGTGGTCCTCGCTCGGGTCAGTCGACGGATGCTGCTGCTGCTGCTGGGGCAGTAAGCTCCTGACCATATCCTGGAGTTCGGCAACCTGCCTCGTCAAGGTATCGCGGCTCTCCGCCTGTAGGTCCGCCAGCGCGCGCACTTGGCGTGCCAATGTCGTCGGGCTCGGCGGCCGCTGCTGCTGCTGCTGTAGCGGCGGCTGCTGGTGTTGTGGCGGCGGCTGCTGCTGTCGCTGCTGCTGTTGCAGTGGCTGCTGCTGCTGTAGTGGTAGCTGCTACTGCTGCTGCTGCTGCTGCTGCCGCTGTGGTGATGATGGCGGTGGTCGACGTTGACCGCAGACGGCGCTGCCCTCGGCAGCTGCATCGGCGGGCATACTGGAGGAGGTTAGCTTCGGCATGGCGACCGATTTCCTCCCCTGTTTTCCCCTCCGCGGAACTCCTCCGCGGAGCGTCTTCACTGAATCTCCCCTCCGCGGAAACTCCACCCTGCGGAACTCCTCCGCGGAACGGCTCCGCGGATCCCTTCCACGGTGAACCTCACCGCGGAAGCTCACCGCGGATTACCGCGGATTACCTCGGATGACCGCGGAGCACCGCGGTTTTACCGCGGTTCACCGTCGATGACCGCGGTCACCGCGGTCGCGCCGGTGTATAATACGGCGGGCTGCTGGGGTTCCGCGGTCGACACGTTCCGCACCCGCCGCGGAGCGATCGCGTTCTGGGATCGGCGGGTGTGCCGCGGACCTGCGACCGCGGAGCTGCGGCGAGCAGCGTCGATGTTTTCCGGAACGGCCGCGGAGGTGCTACGACGGAGCTGCGCGGATCCGCGGAACACCGCGGATCTGGACTGGCAACGTCACCACGAGGTGATGGATGCGGAACGCCAAGTGCCTCCGCGGCACTCGACGCGTGTTCCGACACGGTCGCGCGGTTGCCGCGCCCACCGCGGAGGCTTTGTCACCGCGGAGCACCGCGGAACGACCGCGGAACGACCGCGAACTGACCGCGGAACGACCACGGATTGACCGCGGATTTATAAAAAGCGGTCGAAGTGGTGGTGGGCCCTCCCAGGACCTCCCGCCGAGACCGTGGGCACTACTGCTGCTGCTCCTCAAGGCAACGGCTGCGGTTGCTCACGACTTCTTCGGCTGCTGCGTCTCTGCTGCGCAGCTATGCGAGCACTGGCTCGCTGCTCTGATACCATGACAGACAGCTCCTAGCACTGCTGTCGCTAGCGTGGCAACACAAGCCAGCTAGCTAACTCACTAGCACACACAGGTGGTGGTGAGAACAGCAAGGGGTTGGCTAGGGACACAAACACAAGTGTCAGAAGCTGCAAAAGTTGAAATATGCAGAGAGATGACAACTGAGGTCTGGCCAATCTAAATAGTGCCACGGACCTAGTGGATGCACACACACACACGGCGCACAACGGCGCTATTTTTCTAGCAGGACAAAACAGTGGCAAAAACACAGTTTTGGTCACAATTCCCTGCAGACACGTCAGAACGACGAGCCGTTTGAACCAGAACGGCCACGTCGACGAGATCTACATCCTGATAGGCTGCACGCCTACGTGCTGTGACTCAGCGCGAGTCTACAAAATACGGAAGTCTTCTGGGCGCCCGTCGCCGCCGGCTGCCAGCCTTCTGCCACCGTCGCCAGTCTCAGGGATCTGCACGTGAATGGACATGAGCCGAGGGGTCACCGTAAGCTGTATACGACACACACAACAACAATTTCAAGTGAGGTGTCATGCTCAAGTGGACCAGTTCATTGGGACGTATGAGGTACATCGCAAAAGCAGCAAACTATCAGCTGAAGTGTTACTGCTGTGGAGTGCTTGCTATCTACCTGCCATCTGATATCTAGGCAGCTCAAAGCACAAGCACGGTAGTTTCTTGGCCTGGCCACATTGACATTCCCAATATGATAATTTTGGTCACAGATATCACTGACACTAGCCTGCCATAAAAACAGTTGTTGGTTCACTGGCAACATGACAGGCCAATTCAGAATGGAACTTGTGTATTGTTGAATTGAGAATACAGTGCACCTAACTACGAGCATGGCAACTCAGAGCTGGCATCAGATTTGAAAGCAGAGGGAAAGTGTCAGCTTTACAAGAGAAGCAAGAAACAAGAGAAGCGATTGTGGCATGTCAATCGGCATGCCATCCCCCCTTGAGAGTGTGCAGCACTAACACCACTGTCGCCACATGGGCAACTCAGGGAAGCAGCAGCAGCTTAGGTTCTCACCATAGGGTTGGCGAGCGAGGCAGGTACACAGTTCAAAGAGGGAGAGGGAGGAAAGGGGGGGTCATCTCCCCCATGGCACGGCCAAGGCTCTCCACCAAAGATAGAGGGCGGCTGGGCTGTGCGTGGCGCGGAAGTGCTGGCATGAAGGCAACACTGAGCTGTTCCCTGACCTGGTCAGACAGGCAGGATGCCATGCGGCGCTTGGCAATCCGCGAGTAACCAGGTTCAGGGAATCTTGAGGTCGTGTAAGACGAGCAGTCTCTGCCTGCTCCAATTAGATGCACACAACACGAGGGGATAATACCTGCCCATGATGAGTATGCCCCAGATGGGACCGCCCTCTGCATTCAAGAGACTGAGGGGGTGGGGAGCACTTTCTGAAACTCTCAGCCAGACACTCTCCCTCCCCCCCCCC
>SZWC01001969.1:615-53897 GCA_023375785.1 Penium margaritaceum | reverse complement strand
ACATATATATATATATATATATATATATATATACATACATACATACATACAAGTGTCGAGTTACAGATGAGGCATAGTCGGGGTCGTTCGGTCGATCGTCGGGCAACGCGTGTGGAGTCGCGTCGTGAGTCGTCTGATTAGAGAAGCTCCGGTGCGAAATTGGGGGGCTTCGAGGATCGACGAAGAAGATGCGAGATGAATCTTCATGAATCGAGACACGTCTCGATGCGTCGAGAAGTCAAGCAAAACGTTGTGACATTTCTGTCGTTAATTCTCGAAAGTGGTTGAAGTTGTCAGAAAATGCGAGAAGATTCCTTAGAAGGTGAGGGCAATTGGTCGAATTACCATCGACCGTCAAAGTGAAAATCGAGGTCTTGTCGCGCGATGGGCCGTGTGTGTAGTGACAGAGATGCCCACTCGGAAAGATTAGGGACTCGTGTACGTCTAGTAAGTAGCACTTCCCCCCTTTTAGTCGCGACGTCCCGACGCGCATGTAGATGTGGCCAGTAACATCCGTCGATTAGGTGATCCATGTCTCGAAGGTTGTCGTAGGGTTACCAGCTATTATGCGCGGCGTCGTAGCCGTGCCACTTAACAAGGTATTCCATTGTTTTGTCACATCGTCGATGGCCAAAGATGTCCTCGATGATGTACTCTGCGTCTTCGTGTACATGTACGTGTTGAGGGGGAGGGACATCCCTGCCGAGGAAGTTCTCTCCGAGGTCTCGGTAGTGCTTGATTCTGCTGGCATGGAACGCCAGATGAACTTGCATAATGTAGGGAAGGTGGAGTCGCACAACCACGGGGTTTGCATGCGCTTGATCTCAAACGGTCCCAACCATCGGGGTTTGAGCTTCGAACAGTTGGCTCCATGAAGTTTGATGTTTGCCGAACAAAGAAGGATTTTGTCGGGGACAGAGTTGTAATGTGTCCATCGTTTCAGTCGATATATCAGCAATGTCCATAGTCGAAAACGAACCGCACGCGGTGTCCAGAGTCAAAAACGGAAAAAAATTCGCTGTCTATAGTTGGAAACGACATGATAGCGGTGCCCATGTTTTTTGTCGCGCGAGCGAAAACGGGCACAATTGATATGTATTTCATGTATATATCACATTTGACATGTTTTTGGACTTCGAGCTTTGTCGGTCGTCGCGAGCTCGCAGGAGGAGTTTCGCGGCGAAACCTCCCTACGAGCTCGCGATGACCCTGCCAAACCCCCCATTTAAACTAGTGGGTTTGTCATAGGTTTGGGGGGGTTTGCAGGATGTGGCGCACGCTGGGCATCTGCCGGGCCCAGCGGTGGCGGGGCCCGGCAGATGCCAGGGCAAGAAAAAAAATGCCCAAACCGCCGATTGTGACTAGGGGGTTTGCATGTTATGGGGGGGGGGTTGCAATATGCGGCGCTCGTGTGATAAAAGCAAGGGAATCTGCCGGGCCCCGCTACCGCTGGGCCCGACAGATGCCCGGGCAAGGAAAAAAACAACACCCAAATCCCCAAGTGTAAATACGGGGTTTGTATGTTATTGGGGGGGGGGGGGTTGCGAGACGGGGCGCAAGTGTGAAAGAAGAAAGGGCATCTGCCGGGCCTCGCTACCGCGGGGCCCGGCAGATGCCCGGGCAAGTAAAAAAAAACCCGAACCCCCTCGTGTCACTAGGGGGTTTGTCGGATAAGGGGGGGGGGTGGGTGGTTTGGCGCACCCTGTCCCGAGTTTTGGAGTTCGCATTGCGACCTCCAAATGTCGCGGCAGGGTTACAACTGACATCGGCGATGCCAGTGTCGGCGTCCCCCACTTCGCCCTCGAAGTCGACGAAGTCCGACTTCGAGGGCGTGGGTACAGTTGTCTTTTTTTTTTTCCGTTTTTGCTCGCACGACGAAAAACATGGGCACTGATGTCTTGTCGTTTTCGAGTATGGACACCGCATGCTTTCTGTTTTTCACTTTGGACACCGCGTGCAGTTTGTTTTCGATTATGGACTCCGCGGATCTATCTTACCGAAACGATGGACTCCGGAGTATTTATGCCCTTTTGTTGGCCAGCGTCAAAATCATCGTTGATGCGATGTCGATCGGCTCCTCATTTCATCGTCGCTTGTGCCTTTGCGAGTGTCTGTCATGTTTCGTCCCAGATGGTGGAAAAGTCGCGGAGTTGGACGCCAACCACGAGAATGTTGCTTTGACTGTGTGGCGAGACGTTTGCCATGCACCACTTCAAATGGACTTGGACAGAGTAGTAATGTACTCATCGTTTTGCTAGATAAAGCAGCATTGTCCATTGTCGAAAACGGACCGACGGCGATGTCCATAGTCGAAAACGATATGACAGCGGTGCCCATGTTTTTCTTCGTGCGAGCGAAAACGTGCACTGCTGATATACATAAGAAGACATTTGACAAGGATTTTGACTTTGAGCTTCGCCAGTCATCGCGAGCTCGCAGGTGGAGTTTCGTATCGAAACTTCCCTGCGAGCTCGCGATGACCCTACCAAACCCCCCATTTTTATTAGGGGGTTTGTCGTTGGTTTGGGGGAATTTGCACGATTTGGCGCATGCTGTGATAGACCAAAGGGCATCTGTTGCGGGGCCTGGCATGTGCGAGGGCAAGTAAAAAAATATAACCCAAACCCCCTAGTGCAAGTAGGGGGTTTGTCGAGTATAAGGGGGGGGGTTGTAGTTAGTGGGTAGCTTCCTATGTGTGTTAGATGAGGCGGAGTGGGAGAGAGACATGAAGCGCTAGACACGCCATGGATGCGGCCAAGACTTTCTTAGTGCCACTTGTAGGTTACACCAAGAAGGAACGTGAGTGAGGAAGAGCGAGCGAGTTAAGAGGACACCTGTGAGCACGGACCCACACCAAGCACCACGCTCGGTTGGCTTAGTGCCGCCACCCGGGGGTCGAGCCCGACCACTCGATGTATTCGGAGGGCGGCTACTCACCAGCGCTCGGCCAAGACCGGCACGGTGGCCCCTGAGGATCAGCACTGGGAAATAAGCAGCTCTCCCAAAGCACTCAAGGCAAGAGAAAAGAGGAAGGGCACGACAGTGAGAATGTACGAGCCCTACCAACAATTGCATCACAGAGTCATAGAGAAAACATGCAACAGTCACACATGTGCAACATGGAACTCTTGTGTCCAGGAGCAGCGTGAAGGCGTCAGAGGCTCCAGCCAGAGCGGACTCGCCTGATGCTTCCCAGGTAGGGCCACTGTTGTTTAATCTGTACATGTGTGTGCACAGTGTGGGAGACAAAAGGGCAAAAAGTTGTGAGTGGCCGATGAACTTCAACAATCCCCCATGACCCGCAGGCAACCAACCCACACACATGAAGGGACAACAAGGGGGGATCACGAGAGGTGATAGAGATGTACTAGAGCCAATCAACCTGGGTCATGCGGACAGATGAGACCAACTGAGTGAACAGCACTTCTGAAGACATTACGACTTAGGGCCTTCGTGAGAAAGTCAGGTCTCTGAGAACGTGTGTCCACCCAAGCAACCTAGAAGATGCCAGCAACAATGCACTCACGAACAAAATGATGCTCCACATTGACGTGCTTGGTGCGTGAGTGATGCATGCTACTGCTTTCAGCAATGGCCTTTGTGCTTTGATTGTTGTAGTGCAGAGTGGTGCAACGGATGGGTACACGCAGTTGTTGCAGCAAACGACACAGCCAGACAGCTTCACAAGTGCCTGCACCAAGAGCAACACACTCAGCCTCCACAGTGCTGCGTACAACACACCCTAGTTTTCCACTTTTCTAGGAGACCGCAGTGCCACCGACCAGAAAGATGTATCCTATTCGACTGCAAGCATCAGTATCATGCGCCCAGTCACTGTCTGTGAAACCGTCCACAACGACTGAGGGCTTTGCACGAAAGTACAGTCCAATGCGAGGGTGGAGAGCGCGTAGCACACTACCCGCAATGTTGCCTCAAGATGACACTCAGGAGGGCACTCGGAGAACACGGACAAAACGTTCACAGCAAATGCGACATCAGTGCGGGTGGTCGTGGTGAAGTATATCAAGGAGCCAATGACACAAAGGTAATCGGTCACATCGACTGTCTCCCCCAGTTTGGACACCTCCAGGGAATTCAGCAGAGACTGACCAGCGGGTGTCATGAGAGTGGACGCTGTGGGGACTGATGTGAGGAGCAGGGCAAAAAGCTCCCCCAGGCTGCGCACATACGCAGCCTGATGGACGTGCAGTGTGCGACGTCCACGGTTATGTGCCAACTCCATGCCTAGAAAGACACAAGACGGACCAAGATCCTTCATCTTCTATGCCGCCTGGAGCAGGGTCACCAGAGACAACGGGATGAGATTGAGAGGGAAGTGCCCGGAGACGCCCACCACGAGTGTAGGGTGAAACTGGTGGGATGGACAACACACGCTCCGAGGGAGAAGGAGCATTATGGCGCGGCTGCACTGCCGGAGGTGGAGAGTCAACATGATCCAACAGCTCTGAGAGAACTGGCGGCGGGGACGTAGCGTCGGTTGGAGGAACAGAGGACAAGGCCGCGGGTGAGGGGGCACAGGGCTCAAGAGAGGCAGCATGAGTAGAGCCAGGAGACTGACGGGTAGGAGGTGAGGCCAAATGAGCGGAAGACAGTAAGGGCGATGAGGGTAAGGCTGAACTCCGCTCTGTCTCCTCGTCGACAGAGTGAGTCGAGGGAAGCCCAGAGGGGAGAGCAAGAGGCCCAGAGGTAGAGGACCACCCCCACCCTGAGAGGGCGGAGAGGGACCCACCAAAATGAGGAGTCACGCTCAAACAAGTGTTCAAAGAAGAGCGCGTCTAGGTTTAGACGGCGTAGCGTTCTGGCATGTCTACGCCAAGTTACGGCCAAAATAGTGGTTTTGAGCCAGTTTTAGGACAAACCTTGTGCTGACGAGGGCGACACCCGCCGTGCGCCGCGGCAAGTACTTATGCCATGGACCTGTCATTTGTCATTTCTCTCTGAAAATGCTTTTGAAGCATTATGACACTCTGACTTGTGTCTCCAGGCCAGACCCTTGCCGTCGTGTGTACGACCTGTGACTGTTGTCACCGTTTGACAGGGCACTGATGCCCAGTCAGCGGCTGTGTTGCTAGGAAGCTTGTACGCATCTTCTCATGGTATCAGAGCGACGAGGCATCCCTCACTGAGTTGTGCAGCAGAGACGCTGTAGTGGCAGCATTAGTGAGAGCCACAGCTAAAGCCACGGTCTTGGGAGGACCCACCAATCTACGGTGACCCGCCGCAGCAGATTGCAGCAGCGGAGACACCCTTGTAACCACATCACCACGCCACCACCACGCGGCAGCCAAGGGTTTCCCAACCCCCTCCAGCAGCAGTTGAGGCATGAGATGTTGAGAAGGGGTCTGTGAAGGGTTCCAGAAGCTTAACTCAGGTCGCACATACCACCCTCCCCGGATGTGAGAGAATGCAACTGCCCAATTTGACCACCACTTTTAATGTGTAAGAGCTCTTTAGAAAGCTCTTGCAAAATCCTATCCATCGCTTCCACTCCCGCTTCATTTCATGCCCGGTAGGCTCCAGGAAATGAAACAACGTTCTCATATCTAGATTCTTACCGGATTTTGGGCTGAAAGGAAAATGGTGACGTTTTAAGGTTTTTTTTGTGCGAAACCACTGCCATTGCATTCAGCATCCTTTGGCGCATAATCCCTCCAAATTTTGCCCCATTTGGACAACCTTCATGCTCACGTCATCATTGTGACTGATGACCTTAGCACCAACACTTGGCCAAGTTTTTGGCTGAAACATCATTTTGTACCAGCGATGCAAATCCTCGAGAAACGTTGACAGTTCTACAGTCTGATCAGTTTGGCGTTACGGTCAATACTGAGCGTTGACATGGCTCCGACCAGTGACAAGGGCAAAGGACCACCAGATCCCTCTTCCTCCTCCTCAGGGGTCATGAGCCCACGCTTGCAGGCCATTGCGGACCTGCGTAGTCAGCAGGACGATATTTGTCGTCACCAGCAGCAGTAGATTGATGCCATCCGTGCGCTCACTGATCTTATTGGTGGTGAGCCCACGACCCCACATCAGACATCCGGGTGAGTCGGCGGTGCCATACCTTCTGCACATTAACCAGCATCTACATGGAGGAGAGCAGCTAGACAGGACCCGCCACTTTTTGATCCTTTGGATGAGGACCCCGACATGCCTGGCATAGAGGATGACACCCACGAGAGGGAGATTTGCGAGCTTCAAGAGCATCTCCGCCAATTTTAGATGTGTTTTGGTTCTCGGTTACCGGATCTGATTCTTGCTTGACCCCCACCTCGGTGACTGTCCTCATCCCGGCGTCTTCCCCATCCCTCGTCCTTTCCAGTCTGTGGTTGTGGACGGTGCGGCAACCCAAGGAATTTGAGACACCACCCCCACACTATGTCAACAATGACAGCTTTGACCGTCGGGAGACTCTCTTCCAGGTCTGGGCAAATTCAGAGGGGGTATGGCCCTATTATCACAGTCCGTACCATGTTACGGACCTTGCTCAGGTGCTGACAGTAGCTCGGGCGATGCGCAGACTCCTTTACGCCATGTTGCACAAGACTGTTATGGACGTTCACCCTTTCCTTGGAGAGGCCAGCACAGGCACGCGTGCTCATCCACGTGGGGGTGGGGACTTGGCACTGTCCTTGCTTATTGCAGAGATGCACGCCACCCACGCGGCTCACATTCACGCTTTTCACTCCCCTTGTCAGGGACTTGTTGAGCCTGCAGCCGATTACTGCCGAGCTGCCATGCGCATCTACACGCGCCTTGGGACTTCAGGAGGTACACAGTTTTGGACGCTTCGTACGCTCATGATCGGAGTTTGTCTTGAGCACGTAGACATCTTCTCAGGGTAAAGCAATGCCGTGCTCGAGCCCTTCTCCACCTTACTTTAGCTCCTCCCTTAGACGCATGAGGTTTTCCTCTAGGTGACTTACGCCCGCAAGGCAGCCGTGGCCCACCAAGAGAGTTCTCTTACGGCAGCGGTCATCGCATCCCCGTCGACGCCCCTCTTACAGACCACTTCTTCATCCTCTGGCACACCCTCCTCTTCCCCTTCTATCACGGCTACCCCGACTTAGATGTAGGGTGTGGCAGTCGCGGCACAGGGGAAGAAGGGTAGGAAGAAGCGTGATTTGGGCCAGCATCAGTCGCAATAGCAACAACAGTCCTCGGGCAGTAGCGGTAGACGCACTGTCCACTACTATAACTATGGAGGCGCTCATCGCTATACCGAGTGCCAGCAACCGCTTGATTGGGTATGGATAACTTGCGGTCTTTAGGCTGCACACGTATAGGATCTTCAAACGTCCAAATGCAGAGCCTCCGGTCCCGCTACGACAATGACTGCAATAGTTCTCGCTTCCTCACCGGGGAGCAGTGGCGACCCAGGCCCGCGTGACCACACCATCGCCAAGCTCCGTCATCTTCTGGCGCTTTGCTTTCAGGCAGGTGTGAGTGTGTTGTCACAGCCTGTTGGTTCACAGTCTGTTTGTTCGTTAGTTCTCGTCGCTCGTGCTGACTCGTGTGGGGGGACACAGCTGGCATGTGATGACGATGGGCAGGGCAGTACCGATTGGATTCATGAGTCACACCTTTGTACCCTTTGTCGTTCCTCCTCACCTCTTGGTTAGCGCCCGTCTGAGGCCAAGTGCTCCATTACCCGTTGTATAGTGATGTTCTCCAGTCGTGATCTCGATGGCACTTGGATCATCGATTTTCGTGCCACTTATAAGATGACCTGTTGTCGTAGTGACTTCCTTGTTCTCGGTCTTGTTACGTCTATTTGCTCTATTCGCACAGGCTCTGGTCACTCCTTGCCAGTCCAAGGTATTGGGGTTGTGTGCTTTGATGGTCCATCTGCCCCCCTGTATCTTTCCGAGGTACGTTTTGTGCCTGACCTTGAGCTTAGCTTGCTTTCCATGCATGCCTGCACACTAATGGGACTCTTTGTGGCGCACACAACAGACTCTGCGACTGTGACAGCTATTGATACTCATACCGTTGTTCTTCGTGTCTCTTTTGTGGATGATTTGTATCGTGTCACTCGGATTTCTTCTCCTCCTCCTTGCTCCCCTTCTCCTCTTGCTCGAGTGTTTGTCACTGGCGTTCTCTCTGTTGAACACCAGCAACTACTACATCGTCGCCTGTGTCATGTGGGCTCCAACACTGTGTCAAAGCTCATTTCAACACAACCCGCACTCGGTCTTGATGTGGCTTCTTTCGAGGAGCCACCCAAGACGGACTGTGTATTATGCGCTCAAGGTAAGATGCATTGTTGTACCTACCCTGACTCCCGTTTTTGAATACTTTGCCCTCTCGAGTTGGTCCATTCAGACCTTCTCGATCCTCTTCCTATTGATTCTCTATCCGATCAGGGTAGACACGTCTTGGCCCTGACTAATGACTTCACCCGGATGCGGTGGGTCTACACCCTACACCAGATGAGCGATGCCGCTCTTGCGGTTCACCTCTAGCTAGTGATGGCTGAGCGTCAGTCTCGCCATCTGCTGCATACTTTCCATTCGGATCACGATGGCGAGTTTCTTGGTGAGATGGATAGTTTCTTCGCCGAGCACGGGGCTTTTCATCAGGTCTCCGGTCCTGCTTATCCTCAGCAAAATGGTGACTCTGAGCGCTGGAACCACACCATGGATGATCCGGTAAGCGCTATGCGGTCTGAGTGCGGTCTCCCAGAGTCTTTTGCCTTTAAATGATTTACCTACATGACGTGGTTCTAGAACCGCCTCCCGCACTCTCCCCTTTCACACTACTTTACACCCTACGAGCTTTTGTTTGGCCGCTGTGATAACCTACATCTTGCTCGTGTCTGGGGATACTTGGCTTTTGTGTGGTTCACTGAGGACGAGCAGGGGTCCAAGGTCTCGCCGCGGGGTCGCTTGTGTGCCTTTGTAGGCATCTTCCTGAGGTCGAAAGCTTGGTGTTTCCGGAACTCGTCGTCGCATCGTTGAATCCTGCAACGTGAGTTTCTTTGAGTCCCTCACCTACCGCGATCTGACCTCGATCACGTTGCTTTCTTTCACGCATGTTCTTATGTGTGAGGCTTCTCGACGGATGGGGGAGTCTAAGCCTACGAGCACCTCTCGCTCGGCTGATTTGCCCGTTTGAGCTCCCTCTACTACTTGGTCTCCGGCTCTTGATGATCTAGCGATTGTCACTGTCGGCCCGAGACCTCTCTTGCACAGCCGGCTTCTACCCCTATTCCCTCACATCCCACAGACACCCATGATCCTGTACTTGTGTCCGCCAGCACTCCGGCCTCTGTGCGTGATCCTGCCTCACCTGCTCCTACTGTCACACACAGTCCTGTGTCTTCCACACATGCATCTCCTCGCACGGCATCACCTGCTCCTTTGCCTCAGCCCTCACCAGCTCTAGACGAGCCTGTCCCTCCGCCTGAGGTGAGCCCCTTCAGCCTAGGTTACTCACGTGAGCCCTGTGGTCGTCTTCGACCATTGGATCCGGAGTCGAGCGATTGTCAGGTCCCGCATCCAGGCGCTCCACTCGCAGCATCGCGAGTGGTGATCCCGGCTCAAAGGCCCTAGGCCTGAGTGTCTACACTGAGCATACATAGGTACATCCAGCGTGCCCTGTAGGGTACGATCTCGTCACTCATGAGATTCATATTGCTTGTGGTACAGCAGCTGACCTTGTGGTTGTCAAACCTAGCACTGACGCCTGTGGACTTGCCACCCAGAGCTCTCCCTCTATGGTGCCTGATCGGGGCACACTAAGGGAAGCTCTCTCATCAAAGGATGCCTACGCCTGGCGTGCTGCTCGTGAGGATGAGCTTTACGCCATGCGAGAGCACAGATTTTATGAGCTAGTCAACCTTCCACATGAAGGAAGGCTATTCAGGTCAAGTGGGTCTTTCGCAAGAAATTGAAGCCCGATGGCACCGGTTACTTGTTCTTGCTCAATGGTACCGCTAAGTCGTGGCATAGCGGGAAGCAGGGCTGCATTACACGTAGCTTGTCAGAGACAGAGTATGTTGCTATGTGTGCAGGGGCTGCTGAGGCAGAATGGCTGCTGCGCCTGTTCCTTCAGCTGGGTCAGTCATTACCAGCCATTGTGTTTCGTTGCAATAACCAGAGTGCCCTTGCCACTACGGAGAACTCTGGTGTGTTTCAAGCTCGCCAAAGCACGTTGCAGTTGAGCGTCACTTTTTGCAAAATCTGGTGTATTGACATGTGATCTCCGTCATATGGGTTGGCACTGACATGTAGCGTGCTAACTTCTTGACGATGGCACTAGCACGCGGGAAGTTTATGGTGGCCATTTGTTCTGTTGGGCTTCGCCCCTTGCCTTAGAGTGGTTGAGTGTGGGGTGTGTGTGTGTTTGTATCACGACTGTTTATGTCCTCGTTTCAGTGCTGCACGTAAATGGACATGCGTACCATCGGGTCATGGGGGAGTGTTGTGATTTGTGACGTTCTTGACGACATCTAAATTCTACTATTACCACTCGGCCGTGTCCATGCCCGTGCAGATCCCTGATGTGGACCTAGCTGGTACTGGTGCGTTGTCTGTTGGTGGAATACCCGCGTGGAGCTGACCGACGACCGTCCCAGAGCTCTGGACGCTGCCAGGGACCTCCCGCAGTTTTTCTGCAACATGTAGGAGTTTATTGGTGGACTGGCCGTGGGCCCAATTTGCATGGTTTTGTATTGTGTGTCCACCGTTCGATGCCGGATGCATGATGTGACAGTTGTTCCACCCGGCTTGTGATTTTGCACATCTAGGTTCAAACGCCATAGCGTTCTGACATGTCTACGCCGAGTTATGGCCAAAATAGTGCTTACTGGCCAGTTTTAGGACAGACCTTGTGTTGTCACGTGTGACACCCGCCGTGCGCCGCAGCAGGTACTTATGCCATGGACCTGTCATTTTTCATTTCTCTCTGAACATGGTATTGAAGCATTATGACACTCTGACTTGTCTCTCCTAGCCAAACCCTTGCCGTCGTGCGTACGACCTGTGACTGTTGTCACCGTCTGACCAGACACTCACGCCCAGTCAGCGTCTTTGTTGCTTGGAAGCTTCTAGACATCTTCTCAGCACGGGCATCTGTCGAGCCCTGCGGTAGCGGGTCCAAGCAGATTCCCTTTCTTTTATTACATGTGCGTCACATCTCACAACTCTGTTGAAGTTCGTTGGCCACTCACATCTCTATGCCCTTTAGCCTCCCACATTGTGCACACACATGTACAGATTCAGTAACAATGGCCCTACCTGGGAAGCAACAGGCGAGTCCGTTCTGGCTGGAGCCTCTGACGCCTTCACGCTGCTGCAGGACCCAGGAGTGCCCTGTTGCACATATGTGACTGTTTCATGGTTTCTCTATGACTCTGTGATGCGGTCGTTGGTAGGGCTCGTACATTCTCACTGCCGTGCCCTTCCTCTTTTCTCTTGTCTTGAGTGCTTTGGGAGAGCTGCTTATTTCCCGGGTGCGTATCCTTAGGGGGCCACCGTGCTGGTCTTGGCCGAGCGCTGGTGAGTAACGGCCCTCGGAATATTCCGAGTGGTCGGGCTCGACCCCTGGGTGGCGGGACTAACCCAACCGAGCGTGGTGCTTGGTGGGGATCCATGCTCACCGGTGTGCTCTAGACTCACTTGATCTCCCTTACTCACATTCCTTCTTGGTGTAACCTGCAAGTGGCTCTAAGAAAGTCTCGGCCGCGTCCATGGCGTGTCTCGCGCTTCATGTCTTTCTCCCACTCCGCCTCATCTAACACACATAGGAAGCTACCCAATAACTACTGGTATCAGAGCGAGCAAGGATAGCCCCTGCGATGCGTGCATCCAGGACCTATGTGTAAGACGCCGAGGGTCTCTCGACAACTGTCGCAGTGCCTCAAGTACCGCACCACCTCTTTGGGCCTGCCGTCTCTCCGGCTAGCCCGTCCCTCCGTCTCCGCGTGGCCGTCTCGCCATCCCTACCCATTGTGCACAATTCGGTTCTTGCCCCGCCCACGTCACCATTGTGCCCACATCACCATCTTGGACTCCGCGCTTCTGTCGGGACTCAGAGGCTAGGTTCTCTCACCTCCATCTCACGTGCTCTAATTTTGGCCCTGCGGCGCACGCCGAGTGACGTACGCCCCTCTTGTGGCGTGACTTCAAGGCCAGTGCGCTTGCCGCACCCCTAATCTGGAGTAGTGTTGCCCTAATCGTCAACCACAGCAGCGACTGACATCATCTATCCAGCAGCCTTCTCTCCACTACCCTTCTTACAGAGCAGAGGCACGGCACGGTCGTTCTTCAGACCTCGTCGTGCATTGCGACCTTTCCACGTCCCATCGTGTATTGCCCTATCTCCTTCTCACAACGGCATCTTGTCCCTACATCTCACGTGGTTCTATTCCTGCATCACACTATGCTCACGCAGCCAAGTCCCGGATCCAAGTGTGGTGTGATTTGAGCGCCTCTCTCGGCTGCACCAGTAGCCCCACTCATCTTTCACGATGGTTGGATCACGATGACGATGACACCCCTTTGTAGGTGCACATGCTAGATCACTCGTACTGGCAAGAGGACGTTGACGTTGCAGCCGAGCGCAAACGGGAGGAGATAGATCATCAGGTCTACACCCCAGACGATCTTCCACTGTCACCACCATTTTCACCAAGGATGCAACCTCCTCGCAACTCTCAGCCAACCAAACCTGCAGCTGCTCCTACTCCAACTTCACCTCCTACCACAGCAGGATCTACCGAGACATCGACAGCACCCGAGGTGCCTCGTGTCATCCTCGTTCTCTCTGTCCACATCGACTACATTGGGTTGGCAGGCACCGTCCTTGACGCTGCTGCTGGTACCGCAGCTACCTTTGCAGCTACGGCCAGGGCCTGCCGTGCTCCTACACAGACGACCGTTGTCCGTACAACTGAGGCATACAAACAAACTGCTGCCTGTCTCACTCTGCTTACAGTCGCTGATGCAAATATTGCCACCCAGATCACAGCAATAGCAGCATCTATTACCACGGCAGCCTCCACTACAGCAGACACTACCTCCAGTGCTATTGGATCCATTCGTGCATCCACCGCCACAGTAGTGCTAACGCCTACTGGTGCTCCTCGTGACGTCACACCACACATCACCACCAGCGTTCTGGTGGCATCAGCTTTAGCTGTAGTTGCCAGAGCCACTGCTATGCGGCTCCTGTGTCTCACCATGGTAGTTGTAGGTTCAACGACAGCCTTGTTCTCCTCGGCCGCAGCTGTTGTCCCGCCGCTCTTCACTCTTCCTCCGTGTCACCAGCTCGGTGAGTGCTGCATTGCACAGTGTCACATAGCACTTTCCTGTACTCTCTTCCACTCTCCATCATTCCCTTGTCACTCCACCTGTATTCAAGGTTCCACTCTCTCATCATGCCTGGTCCTGAGGAGACTATAAAGGCCCTCCAGGCCAATCTCAGTGAGGCGCAAGCAGAGCGTCGCAAAGCTGAGGATGAGCTTCATCAGGGGCGGGAAGCACAGCACGAGCTAGCGGCCACAGTGGAAACATTAGTCATTGAGCGGCTGCGTGCCATTCCAGGCTTTGTTACAGTCCTCCCTACTATAGAATCTGGCTTGGCAGACTCGTTTGCTCCTCCTAGTGATGCTGTTGCCAAATCCTCTTCTCCCTCTCTCTCAACAGCAGCCTTCACCCATGCTCTGTCCCCAAAGCGGAAGAAAGACTTCGAAACGCCACCACCACAGTTTACGTCTATGCTCACTTTCACATCCTGGGAAACATGCTTTAGCGCATGGACCTAGGGTGAGCTACTTTGGGAGTACTACTCCCCTACTAAGCCACCGTTTGTACCACAGCCAGCAAAGGCTGCTCACATTGTGCGGGCCCTCATCAACGCAAGACCCAAGAACCTCCTTGATGATATCGGTACGTACAATGCAGACCCTTCCCTCGGTACCCTTGTTGACCCCGTCAAAGCATATGCTCGCATCCGCCACCGCAAAACAGTGATTGAGCATGCTGCCCAGAGTGCTCTCACTGTCCAGTTCAACACCTTGCAAATGCGGGCGGATAAGATGGTGGATGAGTATTGGGCTCGCAGTCTGCGCATGTTGGGAGACCTTGGTAGGGCCGCTCTCGGTCCACTCTCAGCTTGCTTGTCCATCGTTGCTGGCCTCATTCCTGAGTTGTTTGACTTGTATCTTCACGTCTCTCAGGAAGAACTCAAGCGCCTTGCCTCTGCACCTTTTCTTGCTGATTCCCCACCTGAGATCGGCCCTCTCTTTGATTTCACTGCCTCGCGTCTCACCGACTCGTGGAACACCTTGCAGAACAAGCACATGCACCGCGCTGTGCTGGCTGCTATCACGACCTCCTCTTCCTCCTCTGCTGTAGCCTCTTCTGCCTCGTCCTCTTTGCAGGCTGCAGCGCACTCCACACAGGGTGCCTCTCCGGGAGGGGGTGGTGGTTTCGGCCGGGGTGGCGGCCGTGGGGGAAAGGACGGGGGGGGAGGGTGGTCGTAGTGGCAAGAACTCCACCCCCACTGCTGCTGAGGCCACCTGCTGGAACTGTGGCGCCTCTAGTGACTCTACGCCAAAATGTCCTGCCCCCCACGACGATGCATGACTGGCCTCCTCCATGTGTGCCCACTGGGCCCACACCGGTGTTACCGCTTCCTCCGTCGCTGCTGCCGTGACGGTTGTACCCTCCTCATCCTCTTCCTCTACTTCAGCACTCTCCACCACGCTTGCCCCCCTTCAACCTACACATCCTGCTCCCAGCCCCTGGGGTTGAATTCCTCCTCCATCTGGCCCTCCGTGGTACAAATTCCCGCCCTCTCCCGTCCCCTGCTGCTGCCAAAGCGTAGATGTTGACCTTGATCACATGCACGTCTCAAGAACTGCAACCTCCGCCAAACTGGTGTGAGCCTGCTCCACACACTTCCCCGAAAGTCCGGCAGACGCATCCTGATCCGTACGGGACTCCTATGCCTCCACTGCCGCCACCGGTCGGAGCCGCGAGTGGCACCGCCCAGGGATACCGTGCCTGCTCTCTTCCTCATGTCACATGCTGCTATAGAAGATCTGGATCCAGCCCGGACGTGGAAGTCGAGCTCGATGAGAGGCAAGTCTCCACCATGAAAGCCATGTCGAGATCAGACTCCACGTCATGTTTTGTCACCGTATCATCTGAGTCTGCGTGAGCTGACGCTTGGGCACCACGGCTTAGCGCAAGTGTAGATCCGGTCGCTACGGTCACAACAGGCAATGCGTAGTGACCACACTCCCCCTCGACAGGTACCGCAACAGAAGCCAAGGAGGTGGAGGGTGTATTAAAACTAGCGCGAGTATGACGTGCAGAGCGCTGATAGCGACGCAGCGGGAACACACAATTGGAACAATTGCATGAAGACATGTCATCGCGAGGTGCCGTCGTGGTCATAGCATGGTGGAGGATCAAAAGGATGGTGGCAGCCTGGGACTGGTTGATGGGTGGAGCCGAAGGGACATTATCGGATGAGGTCTTGTTCATGTCGCTCCATCCTTGGCTCCTGAGCATATTGATCTCCTGCATCGTCGCCTCTACCACATTCACACTGCCGCCATCCAGCGCCTTCTTTCTCTTCGGCCCGCCCTCGGCCTTGACCTGGACACGTTTGCTCCACCCTACACGTTTGCCTGTCTTGACTGTGCTAGTGGGAAAATGCACCGTCTCGAGGTCCACGATTTGCATATTCTTGCATTGTGTGTCCACTGTTTGATGCTGGATGCATGCATGTGACCAGTCGTAGCGTCTGGCCAGTGAACGGGAAGGGTCCCAGAAGTGCCACGCTTTGGAGAATGGAGAGATGCACAGAAAGATACAGATCCGACCACGAGGAGACAGCTTACTGTCCCGTTGGTCTATGGGGACCCACACAGAGGCAAGACACCCCCAGACGCACGCAAGCCGAGGGTCAGCACATTGACCAGTCCAACGCTCAAAGGGAGTAACAGAGTGGGGAAGGGGGCCATGAGGAACACAGTTCTAGACCCATTTCATGTAGGACATGGCCTCAAAAGCAAAGAGAGGAGATTGTCCGAAGGTAGAGAGGAGGGAGCAAACGCCATCAGCGAGAGTGCGATTCCAGTATTCAAAGACACCATGTTGCTGGGGGGTGTAAGGGGCATAGGATTCAAGCGAGAGGTGGGACCAAAGAGCTCACCACCGCGGTCGCTGCGAAACACACGCAAGGGCCGGAGACAGGTACGCTCGGCCTGCAAGAGCCAGGACTCAAGGACATCAGTGACATCACTTTTGTGGCGAAGGACAAAGACCAAACGATAGCAAGAGAAGTCATCAGTCAAGTACAGGAAGTAGCGGCCGAGACCGCCAAGATCAGCATCTCAATGGAGATGCTGATGCCGTAGCTGAACAGATCCTGGGTGATGAATGATGTGGTCTATCCATCATGTCGAGATAGCTCCCCCTGTCATGTACGAGTTGGCTCCTAGCCTGAAAGATGAAGTGGTGTCTCCGGCTATGACCCCTCACGTCGCTGCTACATCACCTGAAGTGTACCAGTCCTTGCGTGACTATCGAGGGTCCCAACTCACAGTCTCTCCTCTCTCCGTTTTTCTGCGATGCATCTGTTTACGCTGAGGAAAGGGAATAGGCAAGCAGCACACGGGCGTGGATGAAGTGGCGGAGCTGGCCTCCAAGGTGGAAGAGACCACCCTGAGGCATAAGGGTATACCGCCAAAAGTGGAGGGCTGGAGCAATGAACCGGATCACCACTCATGGATGAAGGTGACGATGGAGATGCTGAGTTGGGTGGATGAAGGTGCGTGATGGAAGTAGCAGAAGGAGGAGCAATGACAGAGTTGACAGGAACGACGATGGTGGAAACTGAAGTCACGCTCACCTCTCTTGTGGAAGTGTCTCCATCAAATGTCATACTTGGACTTGGTATAGAATCCTCCTTGAGTATGGGTGTGCGAGATCTTGGTAGTGGAAATCTCGTGCGCAAAGTACTGGAACCCCCCTCCTCTGAGAATCGCTCACGCGCTGCCATCACCTCTCGCTGCAGCATAACTACACGCTCTTGCATGTCAGCGTAATCTACCTCGGACATGTAGAGGTGGTCCATGTCTTGTGATACACTCTGGCTCACTACATGCTGCACACGCAGATTGCAGAACTTGTGAGTATGTTAATCTCTCACTGTATATACTCCTCTTGTGGTGGCCGTGAGTGCACAGGGCATGCTGGTACAGCGAGTGGAGGCGACGAAACGTGAAGGCACGTAACTCCTCTTCTCCTTACGGGTGGTCGCCTCCATCCTGACCGCATGGCCCTCCCTCCCTCTTCATCACTAAAGCTTCACGTCCTACTATGTGCTTAGGCTCCTCTAGCAAACCTAGTTTTGTCCTCTAGGTGTAGCTGACATTTGCTTGTTTTTACTTATGAGACCCATGTTGGACCTGCAAATTGATGTNTCTTCTCCTCACGGGTGGTCGCCTCCATCCTGACCGCATGGCCCTCCCTCCCTCTTCATCACTAAAGCTTCACGTCCTACTATGTGCTTAGGCTCCTCTAGCAAACCTAGTTTTGGTCTCTAGGTGTAGCTGACATTTGCTTGTTTTTACTTATGAGACCCATGTTGGACCTGCAAATTGATGTCTGGGTAGGCCAAGACTATGCCGCTTTGTAAGTGGCATATCGCGCACCCCCCATGGGGTGCGCAGACTCTCTCGCGCCCGTTTTTGGGTCGTCGAGGGCTTTCGCCCTCGAGCAAGCGAGTTCGCCGGCAAGCTTCGCTCGCCGGCGTGACGGGTGAGGTCGATTAGCGACCTCACCCCCTAGGACTACTCCGTCTTGTTACTCCCGCACTTGTAGTTTTTTCCTGACCTGCCGCCATGGCGTTTTGGCTCTAGCTTAGCCTAGAAGCCACCATTTCTCATGCCGTTTGTTGCAAACTCTTCGTAACGTGATACTCATGGTCTCAGAGCCAAGTTTGACGCCTGAGAGTGGGGCATCGCGTTGGCGCCAAGCGGAAAAAGGTGCGGCCGAGTAGAGCGCGAAAGCAGATCCGTGCGGCCGAGTAGAGCGCGAAAGCAGATCCGTGCGGCCGCCGCAAAAGCAGGCAGCGCAAGGCATAGGACGCGTCGAAACAGCACCCCTAAGCCGCGCCCTGTGAGTGGTGGCGGCGGGAGAGGGGGTGATCCACGTTTTGGGAGGAAAGGGAGCAAAGGGGAAGGGCCCAATCGCTTTTCCACCTCTCATGAGGTGACAGCGGGGTCCCCTTGCTCTACAAGTGTCTGAGCGGGTCCCAGGTGGCCTGGAAACAGGTCTCAGGTCAAGATAGGCGGTTCCTATCAAGCCTTGGGCTCGCGGCAGAAAACTGGGCCCAAAGTGGGCCCGGCGAATTGCTGCCAAGATTTTATTCGGGCGAAGGGGGTGGCCCAGAGCACTTACCCAGTGCCCTTAGTCACCAAGCAACCTACCAGGAGCCATGAGTGCAGCTGAATCCACACCAGGAGGGGCTGGCGCTAACGTTGGGGTTAGCACCGGTGTCGGTGCCGGTGCCGGTGCTACCTCCACTGGGATGACATTGGACGAACTGAGCAAGGTTCTGTCCCATTAAGACCTAACGCCGCCGCTGTTGGGTGTGCATGATTTCCTCTCGTGGAAGGACGTTTTCCTCTCATGGGCGGCGGAGCATGGTCTAGAGGACTACTACCTAGCCCCGCCGCCCGACGATGTCGACGCGTGAGTGCTCCTCAGAGCATTTAATGCTCTAGTTCGCGCACTCCTAGAGGACCAGCAGTATGCCGTTCGTCATTTCTGCTTTGGAGGCAAGGGGGAGGACCCTGAGAATCCACGAAGTGGTGACCCTCGACCTCACGATGCATGGAAGCATCTGGCCACCCGAAAAGAGGAGCAAGGGATGGCTCTGGTCATATCATTGCACGAGAAGCTTCGCAACCTTCGTCCAAAGCCGGGTGCTCCCGTTGCCGAGTATTGGGATGCCGCCATGGATCTCCGCCGGCGCATTCTCGGTCTCGGTGCCTCTTGCACCATCCTAGAGTGGCTGGACCCTGTACTTCTTCACCTTGGCGAGTCGTACAAGGAATTTCGGTGCGGTCTACTTCGACGGCTAAAAGTCACCGACATCGAGAACACCGACTTGACAGAGGTGTTCGAGGAGCTGCGCAACTATGAAGACATTATACGAGGTGAGGCACGCGAGGATGAGGGGGCGGCAGTAAGCGCATTTGTGCACTAGGGTGGAGGTACCTCCCACCCCTTGCACCAGCATTCGGGTGGAGGAGGCGGAGGAGGAAGGGGAGGCGCTGGGGGCAGAGGCGGGCAAGGTGGTAAGGGGCGAGGCCGCAGCCAGGGAGCAGGAAACCGCACCTGCAACTACTGTGGACAGCCGGGTCACTAATGGAGGGCCTGTCCGTCTCTGCAACGCATTATGACTCCTGCTGCGCAGCAGACACGTCCAGCAGTGGGCCAGCCACCCACGTCGTTTCCTCATTCCAGTCAGCACCTGCACCCCCCGGCATGGACGACAGAGCCTGTTGTAGGACCACGAGCGCCGGCACCCTTTGGGGCGGCGACTTTTGGTCCACAGCAGCTGCAGTTGCCCATGTATCCAACAGGCTCTGCTCCACCTCCACAGTACCAGGGGCCTATCTTCATGTACCCGTACGTCACTGCTCCTGCTCCCGTTTCGGCGTGGGCACAGAGGGTGTACGCCGAGACGATTGAGCCACAGCAGCCCTCCCCACTTCCTCCCGGACCAGGGTGGAGCATGCCCATGGAGTTGCACCCACCTGAGCATACAGCCAGCTCACAGCCACCAGGTCAGAGGTTGGGTCACACGCACATTACCACGACGCACGCGTTGCCTATGCATGAGTGGCTGTTTGACACTGCCGCATCGCACCATATGTCACCGCATCGTCAGCTATTTGTCACATTGCATGCCACGCGTGATGTTGAGGGTGTGAAGATGGGGTCTGGAGAAGTGCTGTCGGTTGAAGGTGTGGGGACGGTGGCTCTCCAAGCACCAAGTGGGGTTTTGTGGCTGACGGGTGTCTTGTATATGCCACGGCTGAAAGTGAACTTGCTTTCGGGGGGGCAACTAGACCAGGAAGCCAATGTCTCCGCACTTACACAGAAGCAGCGATGCATGCTTTTTGATGCGTCTGGTGCCTTGTTGGTTGATGGGCCGCTGCACACTGACATGTTGTACAAACTGACCCTGTTCCCGTTTGTCCAATCACAAGTGAACCACCCCCAAGTGCATGTTGTCATAAGCACAGATGCAAAGCACACAGAACTCATCCATCGCCGACTTGCCCACATAAACACTGAAACTGTTGCCGACTTACTGAAACACACACCCGCACATGGCTTGCTTCCTAGCGATTGTCCTCACGGTCTCAAAGCAGACACGTGTCTTAAGTGTCATGAAGGGAGGGCCCATAGGCAAACCTTTCCCAGGTCAGACAGTGTGACAACCAAACCACTTGCGCTGGTGCATGCGGATCTGAGAGGACCGATGCCAGTGCCATCAGTTCAGTATGGGTCATTGTATGTCTTGACTCTCACAGATGATTACAGCCGCTTCCGTTGGGCTTTTCTGTTGAAAGCTAAAGCAGATGCCCAACGTGCCATTACTGAATGGATCCCTCTAGCTGAGAGACAGACCGGTTGCTCATTGCTCAAGCTGCAAACTGACAGAGGAGGAGATTTTCTTGGCACACTAACAGCAGAACTCAAATTGAGAGGAGTCGAACATCAGTGTACAACCCCATACATGCCACAACAGAATGGAGTGGCCGAACGTTGGCACTGAACTCTTGGTGATGCCTTACGCACATTGCTCACTGAGTCCGGCCTGTTGTTTGGGTTCTGGGAAGAAGCTGTAAAATATATCACGTGGGTATGGAACCGTGTGCCGCAAGGGCCACTGCCTAAGTCGGTATCACCCTGGGAACGTTGGTTCAAAGAGAAGGCTGACCTCAGGCCGGCCAGAGTGTGGGGTACAATGGCCTGTGTTTGGTTTGCACCGCCACAACAAGAGAACAAACTCAGTCCACGTGGTCGATGGTGCGTTTTTGTTGGGGTGTCACATGCCTCCAAGGCATGGCGATTCTGGGATCCCACAAACCATTGCTTTGTCAAAAGTCGAGATGCCTCCTTTCTAGAACACATGCCCTACAAGTCATTTCGCACACTACGTCATGCACCTACTCTCGCCTCGAGGGAACACTACCCTGAGTACGTGAGTGTATCCGTCTTTATGCCTCTCCAGTCACAAGAGTCAGGTCGTAGGACTCAAACAAAGCAAGACAGGAACATGGTTGATCCGGTGCCGAGAGACCTGCTTTCACCTACAGCCTCAGGTGACACTCAGGTGACACTCAGGTGCCCCCAGGCCTCACGCCGCTGAACCCTCGTGCAGTGTCAGAGAGTGAAGGATCACAACAACCTAACCCGGTGCGGCGATCCTTGCGTGATCTGCCCAGAGTTGACTATAAGCAGTTTTACCACACTGTCGGCACCGCACCAATGGACCACGCTGTAAGTGAACCACTGACCGTGGCTGAAGCCAGGGGGCGTCCGGATGCCGCCAAATGGGAACAAGCAATGGTGGCAGAGCTGAACGCACTGCTTGAGCATGAGGTGTATGAGTTGGTGCCTTTGCCACCTGGCCGGAAGGCTATCGATGTGAAATGGGTGTTCAAACTGAAAAGAAACCTCAAAGGTCTGATTGAGAAGTATAAAGCAAGGCTGGTGGCAAAAGGTTTCCATCAGATCCCAGGACAAGACTTCACAGACAGGTATGCGCCTGTGGGCAAGTATGGAACCAGTCGTAGTTTACTAGTGGCTGCACATGCGGATTGGGAAATCCACCAAATGGATGGTAAAAATTCCTTTTTGAATGGACCACTGGAAGAAGAACTGTATGTGCACCAGCCTGAGGGCTTTGAGGATGGCACAGATCGGGTATGGCTCCTGCTTAAGGCCCTCTATGGCTTAAAGCAAGCGCCTTGGTGTTGGAACAAAGAAATCCGACGCACCCTGGAGAGTGGTGGATTCACACAGAGTCTTTGTGATCCCTCATTGTTTCTACACTGGGATGAAGGTCTACCTGTTGCATTGTTGGTCTATGTGGATGATCTGCTAATCTTGTCTCCCTCCCTCACGCTCATTGCACGAGCCAAAGCACTGCTCACAGATCACTACAAAATGACAGATCTTGGTGAAGCATGGAATTTTCTTGGCATGACCATCACGCATGACCGCATAGCACGAACACTGACACTTCATCAAGGTCGATTCATTGCGCATCTCACTGCACGTTTCCAACACTTGGTACAACATCTTTCTCGACAAACCACTCCCATGAGTCCTGATGTCTACGCACACTTGCTAGATGCACGAACCACAGAATACGGTCCCGATGCCGACCCAACACTCTACAGACAGATCACTGGCAGTCTCTCATACCTTGCCTCCACCACACGTCTTGACATTGCATGTGCAGTCAATGTGCTCGCTCAGTTCAGCTAGCAGCCACGCACTACACACCAGAAAGCGTTGCTAAAGCTGCTGCGTTATGTGTTGGACACTGCCGCCCTTGGTCTTGTGTTTTCCCCAACCACAGGTCCAGTTCTGGATGGTTATTGTGACAGTGGTTATGCTCGTGACCGTGCAGCACGCAGTCGGGGTGGTTATGTGTTTCGTGTGTGGGGCACCGCTGTGTCATGGCGCAGCGCCAAACAGTCCTGTGTGGCACGCAGTGTGGCTGAGGCTGAATACATGGCTTTGGGCGAGGCAGCATGTGAAGGGATTTGGCTTGCACGGCTGCTTGAAGAACTTGGCGTGCGCACAGCTGTTGTACCAGTGCACAGTGATAGCTCAGCCGCACGCCGCAGAGTAGCAAATGATGGCGTGTTGCATCCACGCACAAAGCATATAAGTGTCGAACACCACTTCGTACAAGAGGCAGTGGATGCTGGGACAGTTGAGGTATGTGCCATCAGTGGGAAGGCACAGCTGGCGGACTTTCTCACCAAGGCTCTATCATCCCCTTCTCTCTTACTATAACTGCAACAACTGGGTTGCTTGCCTACTGCACTCCCGTCCAAGCGGGCATGTTAATCTCTCACTATATATACTCTTGTGGTGGCCGTGAGTGCGCAGGGCATGCCGGTACTATGAGTGGAGGCGACGAAATGTGAAGGCACGCAACTCCTCTTCTCCTTACGGGTGGTCGCCTCCATCCTGACCGCATGGCCCTCCCTCCCTCTTCATCACTAAAGCTTCACGTCCTACTATGTGCTTAGGCTCCTCTAGCAAACCTAGTTTTGTCCTCTAGGTGTAGCTGACATTTGCTTGTTTTTACTTATGAGACCCATGTTGGACCTGCAAATTGATGTCTGGGTAGGCCAAGACTATGCCACTTTGTAAGTGGCATATCGCGCACCCCCNTAAAGCTTCACGTCCTACTATATGCTTAGGCTCCTCTAGCAAACCTAGTTTTATCCTCTAGGTGTAGCTGACATTTGCTTGTTTTTACTTATGAGACCCATGTTGGACCTGCAAATTGATGTCTGGGTAGGCCAAGACTATTCCACTTTGTAAGTGGCATACCGCGCACCCCCCATGGGGTGCGCAGACTCTCTCGCGCCCGTTTTTGGGTCGTCGAGGGCTTTCGCCCTCGAGCAAGCACGTTTGCCGGCGAGCGAAGCTCGCCGGCGTGACGGGTGAGGTTGATTAGCAACCTCACCCCCTAGGACTACTCTGTCTTGTTACTGCCGCACTTGTAGTTTATTCCTGACCTACCGCCATGGCGTTTTGGCTCTAGCTTAGCCTAGAAGCCACCATTTCTCATGCCGTTTGTTGCAAACTCTTCGTAACGTGATACTCAGAGTATAGCTCCATCTGCATCTCTGCTACTGAAGACGATGGAGCCGGTGCTATTGCATCCACCTAGGGATCAACCAAAATCAAAATGTGCCGGGACGTTGGAACATCAGATGTAACTGCAGGTGTTGCATCCATGCCACAGCTTGTGTCTGTCGTACGAGGAGGAATGAGAGGTTGCATGCCAAGAGAGAATGAGAAGGAGGATTCATCGAATTCCGTGGAACATGTAGAAATGTCGTTCGTGTAGGTAGTGCCACTCTCAGTGTCGATGTGACCAGCAGGGTCACAAACAGGTGAACACGAGAGGACAGGACTCAGCTCCTGCTGACGAGGTGACTCTATCCGCATGTACGGATCTGCTCCACTGTCTTTGACTGTCGCCGTACTGGACATAGGTGTACAGGACTCCGGCTCGACAATGCCTATCAAGGCAATCAGCAAGCGCAGCTGGCGCTCATGCACCGTCTCACCGGGAAGGCCGGTCGCTGCCACCTGCTCCATAACGGAGTGAGGACCACCATCTGACTTGTCATGTGTGTCACTGCTCCGTCGTGTGTACGGGAACCCATAAACTCTGAGAACATGGGTGAATCCTCACACTGAAACTTTTCCTCAGGTAGCGCAGATGACACGGTGGAGCCTGTTGTGTCTGTTGTAGCACATGTGCCAGTGACATCTCTCATAACTGCTGCTCTCCAGAATGCCTCAACCTCAAAAAGACCAGCCGGCCGACTCTGCCCATGCACTGCGACCGTTGTCGGGCTGGTGTGAGTCTCGTGCGCCAACGCCCCCAGAAATCTGTATGGGGCATCCCAATCCACACGATACTCATGTGCCACCACCAGGCTGCTACCATTCGGAGTCGCGAGTGGCAATGTCCAGGCACGCGGGACCTACACTCCTCCTGATGCAACTTGCTGCTGCAAAACTTCCGGCTCCTGCCCCAACGTAGATGTCGACCTTGATGACATGCAAGTCCCAAGCACTCGAACCTTCGCCGGACTGGTTTGAGTCTACTGCACACTCTCCCCCAAAATTCCAGTAGACACATCTCGATCTGTACGGGATTCCTCTGCCACCGCCGGGCTACCACCGGTCGGAGCCACGAGTGGCAGTGCCCAGGGACGCCGTGCCTGCGGTCCTCCTGATGTAAAATGCTACTACAGAAGATCCGGATCCAGTCCGGACGTGGAAGTCATGCAAGTTGACACGCAAGACTCCACCATGAATGCCATGTCAGGATCAGACTCCACGTCATGTGCTATCACCGTATCATCTCAATCTGCCTGAGCTGACGCTCGGGCACCATGGCACGGCGCAAGTGTGGATCCTGTCGCTATGGTCACAGCATGCAATGCGCAATGACCACGCTCCCCCTAGACAGGTACAGCAATGGAAGCCGAGGAAGTGGAGGATGTTGTAAAACCGGCGCAAGCACGTCGCGTGGACTGCTAACGCCGACGCCGCGTGCACACACGACTGGAATGACTGCATGAGGACATGTCATCTTGAGTTGGCGTCATGGTAGGAGAAGAGTGGAGGATCAAAAGGATGGTGCCAGCCTGGGACTGGATGGTAGGTGAGGCTAAAGGTACACCATCGGATGAGGAAGGAGGAAAGGATGAAGGAGATGTGATCGAAGAGGCCGTTGACAAAATAGTAGCATAAGCACGCTTGGTGATGACGAGGTCACAAAGCCGTTGCACCATTTGCCGCAGGCCGTGGATCTCGGCGATTATGGTCACCCAAAAAGCAACTAGGGGATCTACCAACACTGGCAGATCCGTATGCTGTGGAGGACGTAGGCTTGGACGAGGTTGAAGCCAAGGTGGATGCCAACCGCGAGGGCGTGTCTAGTAGCGACGCCAACCATGACGTCCATGACTAGATTAATAGCAGGTGAACGCACAGGGCAACTACACAAATGCCTATGCACTCATCTTGTGTGCTGGACAATGGATAGGTGCCGAGGGCATCTACTCCCGGTGGTAAACACTAAGCCACGGGAGAGGATGAGACCAGTAGGTACTGTTACTCCTGAACGTCACGGCGTCGGGGTCAGCAAACGTGACCAGCTGGGACGAGCTGCACTACCACAGTATGCTTGGAGAATGGAGTCTGACTAGCTGCGGTTACTAATACTGCTGCGAATAATGGAACGAAGACTGCTCCAAGAACATAATGGGTAGCGACTATAGATGTGGGGGTGCTGCTCCAAGGAGTAGTCGATACAGCCCTCGGAGATACACAGACTCAAATCCATCATCGATTCTATGGAGTGAACTATGGGCACCAATCCATGGACCCGAGGGAGACGCCAGTCCACGACGCGTCTCGAAAAAGAAATTGCCATCGACAACAATCTGTTGTCGGCTAGGAAGGAAGGACTCCAAGCGCAGCTACAACTGCCCCTCACGATGTAGTTCTTGCAACTCCGTCTGCCACTGCTTTTGCTGTTATGAAAGCTGCTACTGCTGAAGCGGTAGTAGTCGTACACTTCTTTGTCATCTGTGTTCTCTTTTTTTTCTTCTCTTGCCCTCAGCCTCCTTTTTGTGTTTTTCCTTTTCCCTCACCCTCTACCCTTTTTTTTATCTCCCCTCTTCTCGCCCTCAGCCCCCATTTTTCAGTTTTGTTTGTTTCCTTTTCCACTTGCTTTCAGGTACACCCCCTTCGTATTCTTTCTCTCGACCTCCCTTTTCTTGATTGCCCCTAATTTGGGGCAATGGAGAAAACAAAGGAGGGGAGGAGGGGGCTGGCATTCCCTCACACACACGCTCACTCGCTCGCTCGCTGGTGCAAGTGAGCAAGGTGGGTGGGAGCGAGCGAACGGAGGAGGAGGGGAGGTTCGGCCCCTCTCTCGCTATCAGCGCCCTCCGTTGGTCGGCCGTCGGGGCCGATGGGGCCGAGGGGGCTCAGGGGCCCGACAGGCCCCCATACGAGGGGGCCCCCCTGATGGGGCTCGAGGGGGCCCCTTCGAGAGGCGAGGAGGGGGGCCTCAGAGGAGGGCTGCGAGGCCCTCTTCACTTCGGCAGCAGGGCTACAGCGGTAGGTGCAGCTGCTACTATTGGTGCGGTTGCTTCTGCTGCTGCTGCTTCTGTTGTTGGTGCTGTTGTTGTTTCTCTGCGTAGCAGCTACTGTTACTGATTGTTATTGCCGTCGCTACTGCTGCTGCTTGCTGCTTTGCACCGCTGCTGCTTGCTACTGTCGCCGTTGCTGCTGTTGTTGTGTGCTACCTATGCTACCTCCACTTCTGTTGCTGTTGTTGCGTGGCACAGCAGCTGCCGCTGCTGCTACTGCTTGCTGCTGCCGTAGCTGTTGTTGCTCTTGTGCACCGCTGCTGTTGCCGCCGCTAGTGCTATTGCTTCTGTGTGGCACAGTAGCTGCCGCTACTGTTGCAGCCGTAGGCACAGCTGGTGCAAATTCTGCCACCCGCCGCTGCTGTTGTGGCTGCCGCCGCTGCTGCCGTTGCTCTGAGCGGCTACTCTACCGCCACTCCTCCTACCGCGCGACAAAGCAGCTACCTCTATTGCTTCTGCTACGTCTCCTGCCGATACCACTACTATTGTAGGAGTCGCTGCTGTTGTTTTACGCTTCTCACCGCCCCTTTGCCAATCACGTGTAGACAATTTGCACTCCCTCACGCTGCTGCCAGTGTAGCACCACGTGGCGCGTTGTCTTTGTGTTCCGTCCAATGCTACTCCTTTTGCCGCTCACACGCCCCCTTGTGCTCTGATACCAAGTTGGAAATATTTTTGGGAATGCAGGCCCATGCAAATACAAACATGAGCTCTGTGTGCAAGTGTAATGCAAAACGACGAGAATTTGGCTAAGTCTTGAACGCATGATATGAAAGAACAAGGAGAGTTTACAAATGAGCCCATAGCGGGCTTATGTAGGGGCACAGGCAGCTAGCCCCACCGGGCCCCGTCACCCCCGTTGAACCCAAACGGGTCAACAGGGAGAACACACTGCATGTACACACGTAAACAAGAAAGGTGGTCTTCACGAGGCATCGGAACAGCTCTCCGAGTGCCCGGGTCTCGACCACGGAGAAAATACAAGCAGTGCTAGAAACACTTGGAATCAGCGTCCAGACATCACAAACATCTTTTCAAACATTGGAAGCACTACTACAGCCATCGGGTCTCCTCGTTGCACCACTACAATCCACCAGGTGCGCGGGTCTCAACCCATCGAGAAAACTCTCCCAACTCCCGACAAGCCAATAGGGCTACCGAAACGCATCGACCATTTCTCGCTGACGCTATCGTAGGTGCTAGAGAAGTCTCGGGACACTCTGGAGGCCCATCATGTTGTCACGCTGTGCTCTACCCTATACCACGAACGTGGGGTATATGGGTAATCCATCGGCATCAGTCGTGACGGGTGGAAGCCAAACAAACCAACAACATCCGTGTTGTTTCTTCGGTGGTGACGGTGGTTGTTGTCAGAGTAAAGTGGGATATTTTGGAAAACCCGTGGACAACCACAAGGATTGCGCCATGTCCCTCGCATGTGACTAGTAGTCCTGTGATGAAGTCCATGGAGATGTCGGTCTACGGTTCCGTCGGGACTGGGAGCGGCTGTAGAAGTCCTAGTACCCACGTGCGAGGGAATTTTTGTCGCTGACACGTGTCGCAGTACTTGTAGAAGTTGGCCACGTTGGATTGCATCTCGTCCCACCAGTACTTTTCTGCCAGCTTTTTTGGGATGTTGTCTTCTTTAAAATTTCCACCAAGGCCGATGTCGTGGCACTCTTGGAGCAACATGCGGCAGAGTTCTTCGCTCGGGGGAACGACCACCTGGCGAGTGAATTGTCGTCGCCAATAGCGTGTGTCGTATCAAAACTTTGCCTTGTCGTATCTGCCATGCTGGTCGTAGCCTCGTGTGAACAACCAATCGAGATACGAATGCCGCTCTAGTTGTAGCGTTGCTACCTCAGCCATTAGGTCTGGTCGGCGGCTTAATGCGTCTACTGGTTTTAATTTTCCTGGCCGGGACACGATATCGTAGACAAACCCGGATCAAAAGATTCCATCCACTGGGTTTGGTTACGTCTTCAGATGTTTCAGTGCATGGTGGTCGGTGTGTACGATGCATTTGCGACATCCAATACAGCATCACCATGTCTTGAATGCATGTACGACCTCCAGCATCTCTTTCTCATGTAGGACATAGTGGATCTCCGATCCTTGCGGTTTTTGGGACATGCATGCGACCAGTTTCTCGCTGTTGCCATGATCGTATAGGAAGACTGCCCTCATAGCTCGATCTAAGGTGTCCGTAACCATGATGTAGTTGGCTGCGGGATGGGCTAATTGTAGGGCTAGTGCCAAAGTCGGCGTATACCGCAAAGCAGTGAACACTTCTTGTTCGTTATCTCCCAACCGCCACTCGTTTTCTTTTTAAGTGAGATCGGAGAGAGGCACTAACACTCGGGCGTAATCCTGTACGAAACATTGGTATTAATTGCATAAGCCGAGGACAACATGAACATCTCAAATGTTTGTCGGTATCGGCCAATGAGCAATTGCTGCCATTTTTTTTGGATCCATGGTGATCCGTCCGCCATTGATGACGTGACCGAAAAAATTGATCGAATGGCGACCAAAGTCACACTTCGAGAGTTTTCCAAAAACTTACTCTCCTTGGTAGACTTTGAGAACTTTTTGGAGATGTCCATCGTGCTCCTCCAAGGTGCGCCTGTACATCAGGATGTTGTCAAGGTACACCACGACAAAACTGCTGAGGTAAGGAAGGAAAATGTTGTTCATCGCCATCATGAACGTCGTCAGGGAATTCGTGAGTCCGAACGGCATTATCGTGTACTCAAAATACCCTTAGCAAGATTGGAACGCCATTTTCGCGATGGTTGCATCTACCATGCAAATCTGGTGATAACCGCTCCATAGGTCAATTTTGGTGAAACTTTGGACACCTCAGAGTCGGTCGAAAAATTCGTCGGCTCGGGGGAGATGATAGCGGTTCTTGATGGTAGCGTCATTCAACGCCAGGTAGTCCATGCACATCCTCATTTTGCCAATTCTTGTTTGTAGGAACAGTACTGGTGCGACATATGGCAACGTGCAAGGGCGGATGAACGCTTCACTGAGCATCTCTTTGAGTTGCTTTTTCACCTCGGTCAGCTCGTGATTGCTCATCTGATTTGCCCCTCGAACAATGGGTCAGCTGGTTGGTTTCAGCTTGATGCGATGGTCGATGTCGCGTTAAGGTGGTAAGGTTTTTGGGAGTTCATCGGAGAAGACGTCCGTGAACTCTTGGATGAGAGGTGCGAACTCTTCGGGTACCATCACGAACTTTGTTGATGCCGATTAGGCCGATGAGGCTCTTTAATTAGCTGCTACCTCTTCTGCTTCTTCTATTGGCTCAAGATGTACGAGCCACGCACGAGCTCCTCATCATACGTAGCACTTGGCCATGTTGAGCAGTATCGGCTCCACAGGTTATCGTTTTTTAGATACCGCGGCTTCCTCTGCTTCTTCCACCTCTAGAGCTTCCACAGTTGTCTCTTGTCCTACGTGCGGAAGTTGTTGCTTGGCCCATTGATTTCCACCAAGACGTCGTCATTGTTCTAGTCAACCAACGGATTGTGTTGGTACAGGAAATCTTATCCAAGAACGATTTTGTGGTCACTCATTGGATAGGACCTCTAGACAATGACATCTCGTAGTGGCTCTTGGAGTCTCCATGTATGCAATCTCCCGTCGATGGTTTTTTTTTTTTGAATGTACCCCTCGTTTGGTCTGTGAACCAAGCTTTCAAACAAATGTTCAGGAAATTGTGAGACCCTCCTCCATCAAATAATACCGGTGCTGTTATGTGACATTTGCATCCTCGAGGTCGTACTCTTAGCAGTATTACCGGTTGGCCGCCCTCCTACCCCTCGTCGGATTCTGCAATCTGAGAAACCTCCTACGGCGTCGTAGGACATTCAGATCTTTTGGTGCAAACCACTTCTCGTGGACAAGAGTCACACCTTTCACTCCTGCCGTTTGCTGATTTTTGACTCGTTTTTCTGCGACTTCCCCCCTGTTTTGGCCTGCTGCTTGTTCCGGCAGTTGCAAGGAATGTGCCTGACTTCTCCACGGTTGTAGCAAGTGCGCGTATCTCTCTAGTCGACGGTGTCTACTTCCATCAAAGTCGAGGAGTCCGCTGAACCGGCCCTTTCCGCTCCCATGATAATTGTGGTTGGGAGGTCACCAACCGTAGGATTCCTGGACTCGAGCGTTGTAGTCAATGCCGTCGATCCTTTCGGCTACAGTGATTAATCGTGGTAAGTCGTTCGGGATGCCGCAAATGCCAATTGCTCGTCGGATGTCTGGTTTGAGTCTGTTGTTGTAGTGAAAACAGAGGTTGTCAAGGACGATGTCTGCGCCATTGATGATCTCGTAAAATCCCTACGTGTACTCTACCACACTGGACTATTGACGGAGACGCTGGAGCTTGTATCAAGCGTCAAATTTTTTGCTCAGTTGTCCAAATCATGCAAGCATCGCGTGAGGGAACCCATTCCACTTGGTTGGTAGCATTAGCGCGTTTTGCCACTGCGGGTTGATCTGCTCCAAGGGTAGAATGCCTGCGGTCGGCGATATGATACCGGCGCTGCTAGCCATTGATGAGGCCCCGCTGGTCTCTTGTTGCCGTTGGATGGTCTTTAGATCTGACCACCAACTTAGTGCCGTGCCATGCAAAATCGCGGGCGTGAGGTCAATCTTTCAATGTTTGTCGTTGACCCAGTAGCAGTGAAGTATACCTCCAAACTCGTCAGCCACACCCAAACAGCTGGTCCTTTGGAATTTGTAGGATCGAACGGGCCTGGTGGGGCCAGAAACATTTTGGGTTCTCTCGAGATTTGGGTGTTTCTCTCAACAAGCACCGCTTCTCGTGCACTTTCGTTGCAAAGAGCCTCCATCGCGACTTTGAGTTGTTGGAGCACATGGCTGTTGATCCCCTCGAGTGCACTGATTCAATTTGTTGGTTCCTCATTGATCCGCGCCTGTCGTCCGGTGCTACCGGCACCATGAAGAAACCAGAAGGGGTGACCGTTAAAAGCCATGGCATGGCTCTATGCAGGTTGTCCATGCGCTAAACAGTATTGTTGATACAAAATGACCACTCTGACATACACCGGGTTAGAAAATGACAATGGCAATGTAAATCGAGACAAATTATTCATTGAAATCAACAAAGGCACCAAACATGCTGTGACCACTCAACAACTCATCTACTTACCGCAAGAATACAAAAAGTGCAAGCAACATGAAATGAGTCCTGATTCCACAGTAAAGTGCATCCGCCACATCATCAACGAAGGTGCCAAGTGCACTATTGAGAGCAGTACGTGTGATGGTTGCAGAAGGTTTGTTGGTGTCAAACACACCATTGAAAAAGTGCGAGTTGCAATTTAGTCGTGGCTGCCAAAGGCATTTGTGATGCTAGTGCTAAATGCACTACTCATAGTCTACACACATGTGACAAAAGCAAACACCAATTATGTATCCACGTGTGTGCCGATTACACCTAGGATACTGGGTAAGTCGTATGTGCTTGGGTTTTGACATAACAAGAACGTGTGTTCCGGTCACACTCAACAAACGTGTAATGGTAGAAATCCTTGCACGAGGGCTGATCGCATAGAGTTGACAAGTGTCGGATGCATTTGAAACATGAAAGATATGGAAAGTGCAATTGTAGCATTCACGCGAGTGCCAAACGCACATTTTCTACGAGTATTGAACGCATGGCGAATGAGTGCATCGGTTAAAACGTTGACACATGTGCCAAATGCTCCATTGTCATAAACATCGAGTGTCCCATCGACGAAAGCTATGGATTACACTCTTGTCATGGGTGTTGAATGCACCACTAATGCGAGTGCCGAGCGCACTATGGCCATGTGTTCCGGTTGGACTAGCCATGTTTTTTTCAATGGTACAACACATGTTATACAAAGCAGATTGCAACAATAGCATGGGTGTCGGTCATATCCCATCGCATCAAGTAGCAAGAACTGGCCAATTTGTTAACTGTTCATTATAACTTATGGTAGATCACCAAATGAAAGCATAAGATGTATGCACAAGGTGGTTCTATGGACAAGTGCGTCGACCACAATACTTAAAGTGTTGAAACACATTGTCCGGGGTTTGCAAGGTATCTCGACGAACTCAAGAATGGTTGCACTATCCACTTCTCTTAATAGAGAATTGACAGTTATGTCTATCAACAATCACACACAATGGTGGTGATCACATGTATGCCAGAACGACAAAACAAAAACACAGGTTTCTCAGCCATTGCTAATGGTAAAAACCATTTGAGGTTAAAAAAACTATCGGAAAATTCACATGTGTGACGAGGATGATTTCCTCAAAGTTGGACCATGCTAAAGGTGGAAGAACCCCTCTGTACCCATAGTTGGAACATAATAAAAAGGCGCAATAAATTGAGCACCAAGTCCATAACATACATAGCTTGTATGGCCGCAGGAGGTCAGCATGCATGACCAAGTTCTGAAGACAACCCTCTTTTTCAATGGACCAAATTGTACGATTTATACCATTTTACTTTAGCCACGTGAAAGTGGGAACACAACATGCATAGAAAACGTGCGTAACATGCACAAAACCTTATGCATTAGCTGGTTTTGTGACATTTGATGCATCGGGCGATACCATTTCACAGAAATAGTGGTTTGGGCGGTGCATGACGTATTCTACAACAGTCATATGTCCCACTGTGCTACAATATTCAAAGGCAAATGTGATCCTTTGATGAATAAGCTCGTGTCATGACTATGTCATGAGATGTTAAACATGTTTGGTGTGTTAGCACGCTGACTTTTATCCTAGAGGGTCAACATCATGCTGCTTGTACACAGTGTGTACATGATGCATCATTCTCTTTAGGAGGTCCTATGTATCATTAGTCATGGCCGATCCAAACTTCGGTCCATGATTGAATGTGTCAAGGACAATATCCTTGAACAAACATTCAATGGTGAAACCATTGACACCCTATCACTCGGTGGGTGATGGGTACCAATTGTAATACCCAACTGGTACGGACATTGAAAAGGTACATTTGGGCACTGAAAACCTTGTTCAAAAGACAATGATGATTGTCAGTGGGCGTTGTAAATGCTATAGAGAGGGATAGAGAATTTTCTATGGGTCTTCAACAAGGAGAAAAAAGAAAGGCAAGGAGAGGTGGGATGGCAGTAGCAGTTGTGGCAAAGAGAATAGTCACAGTGACAAAAGTTGGAACCACAAGGATAAGGGCACCAGCTACCGACGCTGTACCTAGAGTAGCGAGGAAAGTAGCAACCGAGATAGCAGCTATCGCTAGACTTATGGCAATAGATGTTGTAGATGTTGCGGCGACGGTTGTGGCCAAAGCTACAACTATTGTGTTGGAGGTGATGGCGGCTGCAACAGCTAAGATGTGTGTGCAAATATCAACAATTTCTCCTACAAATGGCCCAAAAACGGTAGAAGCTTGATGTAGGCTTTGGTGGCACGACCTGCTAGGATAAATGAAGGGGTCCGTGAAGCCCTTGCCACCGTTGTGAAGGTAGCCTGAACCTCAATGTGCAAAATCACAAGCCGGACACTATGACTGGTCACATGCATGCATTCGGCATCAAGCGGTAGACACACAATGCGAAAACACGCAAATCGGGCCCACAACCAGTCCACCAAAAAACTCCTATGTGCTGTAGAAAAGCTGCAAGAGGTCCCAAAAAGCATTCAAGACTTTGGGGCGGTCGTCGGTCAGTCCAAATTGGTAGTCCACCACAAAATAACACGTTGGAGCCACCTGGGTCCGCATCAGGGATCTGCATTGGCATGGACACGGCCGAGTGGTCAGAGTAAACTGCACACTAGACAGGAACGTCACAAATCACAACACTCCCCCATGACCCGATGATGTGCATGTCCATACACGTGTAGCACTGAAACAAGTGCAACAACAAGTGTAGAAACTGCCGTGACACAGACACAGACACAGACACCCCGCACTCAACCACTCTCAGGCAAGGGGCGAAGCCCAACATAATGAATGGCCACTAGAAACTTCCCCCACACTAGTGCCTTTGTCAAGAAATCAGCCAGCTGCATGTCTGTGCCGACCCATACGAAGGAGATCACGTGTTGCTCCAACACATCACGCACAGAGTGATGCTCGACCACAATGTGCTTCGTGCAAGCATGAAAGACACCAGCGTTCTCTGCAATGGCAAGTGCACTCTGGTTGTTGTAGCAAAGCACAATGGCGGACACTGACTGACCCAGCTCAAGGAACAGGCGCTGCAATCACACAGCCTCAGCAACCCTTACACCCAGAGCAACATACTTTGCCTCCCTCGAGCTACGCACAGTGTAGCCTTGCTTCCCGCTGCGCCATGACACAATGGTACCACCATGCAAGAAAACGGAACCGGTGCAACTGCGTCCATCTGGAATCTAGGTCTAGTCGCTGTCGGTGTAGCCATCAAGAACCACCAAACACTGCTGGCGAAAGCAAAGTCTGAGGTACGGTGTAGAGAGCACGTTTTGCACCACTCGTACAGTCGCATGAAGGGCTCTAGCGCGTGGAGCCAGCAAGAACTGTGCCAGGAGGTTGACGATAAAAGTGATGTCGGGGCATGTGGTAGTGGCAAGGTACATCAGATATCCGATGAGGCGGAAGTACAAGGTCACGTACAGTGTCTCCCCCAGCTGTGTGGGATCGTCCACCTTTAGGGCATCCTGCCTATTAGGTGTGAGTGGTGTGGAGGTTGTAGGTATTGAGCCAAGAAGGTCACTAAAGCGCTCCCCCACAACATGTGCGTATCGGGCCTCATGCAGCAGTAGTGTCCGACGTCTGTGGTCACACATGATCTCCATGCCAAGAAACACCACTGCAAGACCGAGATCCTTCATCCTATATGCAATCTAGAGGACCACTTTGGCCACCTTCACGGCCTCCATGGAAGGAGACACGATCAGAAGGTCGTCCACATAGACCAGGATGGCTGTGAACCGCTCGGGCGTCTGTCCAATAAAGAGAGAGGGATCTGCCTTGCTCTGTAGATATCCCGCATGAGTGAGGGTGACAGTAATCTCCTGGTTCCAACAGTAAGTCGATTGCTTGAGGCTGTACAAGGACTTGCGCAAGCACCAGACCTTTTCACCGCCCACAAAGCCTGGTGACTGGGCCATGTAAATCTCCTCATCCAGAGACCCATGTAGGAATGCATTGTTCACGTCCATCTGGTGCAGTTCCCAATCACGCAGAGCCACCACACCGAAGAGAGCACAAGCTGAGGTCATGCGGTCGATAGGGACGGAGGTCTCAGTGTAATTGATGCCCTCGATATGAGAATACCCCTTGATGACCAAGTGTGCCTTGTGGCATTCTAGTGAGCCATCCGGCTTCACTTTCTTGCAAAAGTCCCACATGACCTGAATAGCCTTCCTCCCAGGTGGAAGGTCGACTAGCTCGTAAACTCCGTGCTCTCGAATGGCAGGAGGCCCATCCTTGCAGGCAGCCTACCAGGTGTCAACATCCTCGAATGAGAGAGCTTCCCTTAGTATGTCCAGATCAGGCGCCATAGAGGGAGAGCTTTGAGTGGAAAGTGTACATGCATCAGAGCCGTGACCGACGACCACGAGTTCAGCTGCAGCATCACAAGCGATACGAAGCTCGCGAGTGACCAGAACGTACCCTACAGGGTATGCCGGATGCATCTCTATGTGATCTGTGTGGATACCGAGGCCTAGGATCTTTGTGCCGGGATCACCACTCGCAACGTTGTAAGTGGAGCGCCTGGGTGCTGAATCTTACACCCGTTGGACTCCGGAGACCAATAGTCGAAGACGACAACCGGGCTCATGCGAGTAATCTTGACTCGAGGGGCTCACCTCAGGCTCAAGGACGAGGCACGACCACATTTGGTAAGGACCGATGCAAAGGGACAGGTGATGCACTGTGAGGAGATGCTGGTGAAATGATGGGAAACCTAGGACTGGGTGTGCCAGTAGGAGCAGACATTGAGGGAGGAACACGCACACAGGCAAGAGTACTGGTGGACATGGGTACACAATCATGGGTGCCTATGAGGTGCGAGGGAAGAGGGGTAGAAACTGGCTCGGCAGGAGAGGTATTTGGGCTAAGAACGATGATCGGTGGGTCATCAAGAGCTAGAGATCAAGAAGTGGAGGGGACTCGAACAGGCACATCAACCGGACGAGAGGTGCTCGTAGGCCCAGACTCCCCCATCCGTTGAGAAGCCTCACACGTAGGAACGTGCGTGACGTACATCGACATGATCGAGGTCAGGTCACGATAGGTGAGTGACTCAAAGAAAAGCGCGTCGCGGGACTCAACGATGCAACGATGTGCGGGGTCCCAGAAACGCCAGGCCTTCGATCGTGGGGAGATGCCCACGAAGACACATAGGTAACCCCGCGAGGAGACCTTGGACCCCTGTTGGTCCTCGGACTACCACACAAAAGCTACGGATCCCCAATCACGAGCAAGACGCAGGTCAGAATGGTGGTCAGTATTTGCTCTTCCTTACCAGAGCTCGTACGGTGTAACATGGCCCGGAAGGGGATCTTGGGGGAGGCGGTTCCAGACCCACATCGTGTAGGTGAATCCTTCAAAGGCAAAGGACTCTAGAAGATCACACTCAGACCGCATAGCATGAACCGCATCCTCCATGGTACAGTTCCAGCGCTCAGAGACATTATTCTACTGAGGAGTAGCAGGAGCGGAGACCTGGTGAAAAACCTTGTGCTTGGCAAAGAAACTGTCCATCTCGTTGAGAAAATCGCCGCTGCAATCCGAACGGAAAGTGTGTAGCGTGTGGCGGTACCGACGCTCAGCCATCACTAGCCACAGGCAAACCGCAAGAGCGGCGTCACTCTTGTGGCACATGCTGTAGACCCACCGCATTCGAGTAAAGTCATCAGTCATGGTCTGGACGTATCGGCCCCAATAGGACAAAGACTCAACAGGTTGAGGACGGAGAAGGTCCAAATGGGCCAACTCGAGGGGGCGAAGTGCTCGAGAATGGGAGTCAGAGAAGGTGGAACGATGCATCTTTCCCTGTACGCAGAACAAACAATCGGTCTTGGGGGGCTTCTTGAAAGAAGCCGCAAAAAGGTGGAGTGCGGGTTGTGTCCGAATGAGCTTCGAGACAGTGTCAGAGCCCACATGACATAGGCGACGATGCATCAGTTGATGGTGTTGAGCAGACAAAACACCAGTGAAAAAAACACGAGCAGGAGGAGAAGGGGAGCAAGAAGAAAAATAAATCCTAGAGACGCGGTAGAGATTGTCCACAACGAAGGCACAAAGAACAATGGTACGAGTATTGACAACTATCAAAATCGCGGGGTCGGCAGTGTGCTCCATAGAGAGTCCCATTAGTGTGTAGGCACGCACAGATAGCAAGCTAAGCTCAATGTCAGGCACAAAAAACACCTCGGAAAGATACAGGAGGCCGGACGGACCATCAAGGCACACAACCCCAACACCCTAGACTGGCAGTGACTGACAAAAGCACGCACAAACGGAGCGAATAGACGCAACAAGACCAAGAATAACGAAGCCACGAGGACAACAGGTCATGTGATAAGTGGCACCAGAAGGGATTATCGAAGTGCGACTAGGATCACGACCGAAGGACGCCAGTGTAAACCTGACAATGGAACACTCGGCCTCAGATGGGTGTTGAGCAATAGGTGAGGAGAAACGACGAAGGGCACAGAGGTAAGACTCATGAATCTAATCGGTACTGTCAGGCCCATCATCATCACATTCGAGCTGTACCCCCTACACGAGTCATGACAAACTACAAGAACAGACAAACAAACAGTCTACAAACCACCCGGTTGTGACGACACATTCGTACCTCCCTGAAAGCAAAACGCCAGAAGGTGACAGAGCTTAGTGATGGTGCGGTCACGTGGGTCCGATTTGCCACTGCTCGCCGATGGAGAAGCGGGAACTACTACGGTCGTGGTCGCCGCGCGACTAGAGGTTGTGCTGCTTGACGCAGACCGCTTTGCGTGTGCAACCTCAAGACCGAGAGTGATCCGTGTCGAGTCGAGCGACTGCTGGCACTCGGTGTAGTGATTAGTACCTCCACAGTTGTATCAGTGAACAGTACGTCCACTACTACCGCCCGGTGACTGTTGCTACTACTACTGCTGCTGGCCCGAACCACACCTTTTCTTGCCCTTCTTCCTTTGTCTCGGTGCTGCCACACCCTACGTCGGAGTTGGGATGATCAGGGTGGAACGGAAAGATGAGGATGTGCCGGAGGATGGAGAAATGGACTGCAAGAGGGGCGTCTGTGGCAACGCAATGACTAGTGTAGCAAGGAGACTCTCCTGATGGACCATGGTTGCCTCACTCGCAGAAGTTACCTGGAGGAAAAGCTTATACGCCCAATGAAGAAAGTGGAGAGAGGTGGAGGAAGGCTCGAGCACAGCGTTGCTATATCCCAAGAAGATGTCCGCGTGCTCGAGGCGAACTCCGATCATGAGCATGTAGAGCGTCCACAGCTGTGTACCTCCTGAGGTCCCAAGGCGCGTGTACATGCGAATGGCACGCCACCTGTTATCGGCTGTGGGCTTGGTAGGTCCCTGACAAAGGGAGTGGAAGCTGGGAATGTGGGACGCGTAGGTAGCGTGCATCTCTGTAGCGAGCAGGGCTAAAGCTAGATCCAAGCCCCGACGTGGATGAGTACCCTCGCATGTGCTCGCCTCTCGAAGGAAAGGGCAAAAGTCCACCACCGTCTCGTGCGGCATGGCGTTAAAGAGTCCTTGCATTGTCCTAACCGCTGTCAGCATATGAGCATGATCTGTAGCCTGGTATAGACTATGATAGTATGGCCAAAGTTCCTCTCAAGTAGCCCAGACTTGCAAAAGACTCTCCCAGCAGTCAAAGCCATCCTCGATGACATAGCGTGGAGGCGGTGTCTCGAAGTCCTTGGGTTGCCACTTTGTACCAAGGGCAGCCGCAGCCTGAGAAGGACGAGGGATAGGGAAAACTACGGGACGAGGGAAGTCACTTAGGTAGGGATCAGTTGAGGATCAGATGCCACATGTCTGTGGGGCCCGAGAACTGGTCTAAAGTTGTCAGAGACGCTCCTGAAGCATGCGAATCTCCCTCTCGTGAGTGTAATCCTCCATATCGGGCATATCAGGGTCCTTATCCCAAGGATGAAGAGGTGGCGGGTCGCGTCCTGCTGTTGTCTCCGGTATAGATTCTGACTGTTGTGCAAAAGGTAAAACACCGCCGACTCCCTTGGAGGTATGCCCTGGGGCCGTGGACTGACCACAAAGAAGCTCAATGAGCATACGGATGGCGTTAGTCTGGTGCTGTTACGTATGACGCATCTCATCTTGCTGACCCCGTAGGTCCTCAATAGCCTACGAGCGTGGGCTCATGATCCCTGGGGAGGAAGAGGGATCTGGTGGAGCCATGTCAACGCTAAGTATGGACAGGGATGTCAAACCAATCGGATTACACAACCGACAGTGGTTCTCGAGGAGTTGAAACGCTGGAATCGTTTGACTTTCCGACCAAAAAATTGACTAAGGCAAGTGATGACATCAGCAAGGGTTTGTTGACATCAGCACAAACCTGGTGACGTCAGCAAGAAAAATGCTGACATTGGCACGTTTTCCTTTTTTTTGTGTTTTTTTGACAACCCTCACGGCTGTTGGACGGCTGCTTTGTAGTAGTCGTGTGGAAGCTCCGTAGCAGCTTTTGCTCGGCCGCTTCTGCTGTTGCGCCTACGCCTGTAACAACAGCCACGCACCAACTTGCGTAGTTGTGGCAACAGCCGCGCGATGCTGCTGTGTTGCAACGCTGCTGTGTGCTGCTCCTACTGCGCACTACTACTACTACACGTTGCTGCTACGCTGCTCCTCCGCTGCGACGCTACTACTCTGCTGCAATGATGCTGGTGTTGCTGCTACTCGCTGCAATTGTTGTTGTTCAATGCTACTATTGCTACGTACTGTTGCTTGCTGTTGCTGCTGGCAGCTTGTTGCTCGCCGCTTGCTGCTGTCTGCTGTCGCCTACTCCAGCTGCTGTCGTTGCTGCTAGCGCCGATGCCAACAGCTTCCAGCGGTTGCTACCTGCTGTGGTTGCCACCTTCTGCTGTTGTTGCTAGCGGCTACTCATGCCGCACTATCACGTGCTCAAGGCGGGTGGCATCAGCGGTAGTTGGGTGACGTCGACAGGTCCTAGTGAACTAGCTTCAACGGTGAAACTCACTGCTGCTACTCTGTTGCATCTCTGAAACGTAGCTCAATGAGAACTATCTCGCTACTCTGATACCATGAGAAGATGCGTGGAAGCCTCAAAGCAACATAGCCGCTGAATAGGCATCAATGCCTGATCAGATGGCGACGACAGTCATAAGTCGTACAGAAGACGGCAAGAGTTTGGCTAGGAGGCACAAGGCAAAGTATCAGAATGCTTCACTAGCATTTGCAGAGAGAAATGACAAATGTCAGATCCATGGCATAAGTACCTGCCGCGGCGCACGACGGGTGTTACACACGGTAGTGCAAGGTCTGTCCTAAAACCGGCCCAAAACCACTGTTTTGGCCGTAACTCAGCGTAGACAAGTTAGAACGCTACGCCGTCTGAACCTAAACGTGCAGAATCACAAGCCAGACGCTATGACTAGTCATGCACGCATCTGGCATCAAGCGGTGGATACATAATGCAAAAACATGCAAATCGGGGCCACGACCACTCCACCGATAAACTCCTACGTGATGCAAAAAAACTTTAGAAGGTCCGAGGCAGCGTCGAGTACTCTGGGACGGTCCTTGGTCAGCTCGAAACTAGTCGTCCACCACTAGACGACACATTGGAGCCACCTGGGTTTGCATGGGGGACCTGCACGGGCATGGACACAGCCGAGTGGTCACAGTAAACTGTATAAATTGACAAGAACGTCACAAATGACAACACCACTAGCACTGAGCGTTAGGTGAACAAAAGATAAAAGAAAGGAGAAAAGGGAGTGCCTCCTACTCCCTTTGTTTTTGGGAAGTGAGGTTTTTTTATTGTTTTAATCATTGTTTTACCATTTAGTGTGGCTTGAGGCCACTGTTGACCGGATATGCTCATTGTCCATGGCTGATATTTGGACAGGCACAGGACAGACTAGTCATGCACTGCTCCCTTGGAGTAAGTCCCCTAAGTCTGGTCCAGATAGACAAGGCATGCACTGCTTCTTTGGAGCAAGTCCCCGTGGTCTTATCTCGATAGTACAGCCAGCAAACACTACCTAGGACAACTCCTTGTGGCTTAGACGTTCCAGAGTGAGTCTCTGGAGCAAGAGATCACTAGGTCAAATTCCATCCCGGTGACTAATTTTCTTTGTGACCAAAAGGGGGACAGGAAGGTTCTAAGAGACATCTTAGAACATTCCAAGGTTCTTCCTGGTGGTTGGCATCACTTGGCGGTCACAGGGAGTGCCATGTAGGCAGGGGGATGACGTAATGCAGATTGCCCGCAAAGTGACTCATCTAAGGAGCCACTGCGCGCCTAGGCTAGAGGCTGGCTCTAGGACTATAAGAACTGTCAGTTGCCTATAATTGAGTACAGTTCTTACCTTCGAGACTCCTAACGGAGTTGTCCACCAGAGGCAGACACTAAAGAAGCATTGGTTGGTCTAAGCCCCAGGAGTTCGCTCCTCGTGCGAAAGTGACCAGGTGCTAAGGACGCAGTGCAAGGAAGTGATTCCTATGAACTGCTCAGTGTGGAACCTTGGCTCTGAGGGTGATATCATCTCTTGGTTGCAACACCAAGAGCGATCGGCGGGAACCATTGTGTCGGAACCTGTTTTCTAGACCGTCGCCTTAGGTAGGTTGACAAAGGGTTATGGGCCCACACTGACTAGTTGTAAGGCACGCTTCTGCGCACTCTCTCGCCCTCCCTGTCTTGCAGCGCGCATCAGCTCCATCAGCTCCATCTGCTCCATCTGCTCCATCAGCTCCAACGGCGAGTGCTGGCACTTAGCAAACAAGGGCCAAGGATAAGCTTTGCCCTTGGAGGTACAACTGTTGGGCCCTAACCAGGATAAGCTCTTCCCTTGGAGGCACGACCCTGGGTTCGCTAGTGTGCGTTCTTCTCTATTTGTAGGTGATCAACGACTAAGGGGTAAACGGCAGATCTGCACCTTCTAAACCGGTAACAGACAACAGCCTACATCAGCCTACATCGGCCTCAACAAAGCAGAGAAGCAGAGAAGCTGAGAAGTAGTATGACGACACCCGTGAAACTCACTCTCGAGCGACGGTAGGATGTCAAAGTTCACAGGGTTTGGTTTTCCCTTGTCGAAATGGCAATTTGAGATTGTCATGAGGGTACGTGGCTACTTGAAGATGTTCCTTGGAGAAGAGGTTGAACCTCCAAAAACAGATCCTGGATATGAATCGTGGACTCTCAAAAATGACATGGCCCTTGCGATTCTTGTGACATCAGTGCATGAGTCACAGCATGTCCACCTCCAAGGTATCACACATGCATCAAAGGCTTATGAGAAGCTTGCACGTGTACACCAATCAACGGCTCTCGCAAATCGCCTCTTCATCCTTCAAAAGCTGATTTCGATGAGGGTGAGTGAGGGAGAGTCGTTTCCGGACTTCCTGTTGCAGTTTGAAGAACTGCAGCAAGTGACCCAAATGAGTTGGGAAATCGACACCAACATGCAGGCCATGATCCTCCTCATGGCGCTACCTGAAAGCTGGGGTCCTCTGATCACCGTCTTTGGCGGTTGGAAGGAGGAGGATTTGACGTATGAGGCAGTGTCCGAGTACGTGCGCAACTAGGCCATGCGTCGCAGCAATAGTGAGGCTAACATTTCAGCCTATGCTATACATTACGGTGGTCGTGGCAACAACTTCTCTTCTGGTCAGAGTAGCAGCGGAAGCGGTGGCAATGGAGGAAAAGGCAATGGTGGCGGTGGAAAGAGTTTAAAGCGTTCTGGGAAGTGCCATAACTGTGGCAAGCCTGGGCATTGGGCACGGGAGTGCAGGGCTCCCAAGAAGGAAGACGGAGATCATGGTGGTAGATATGAGGGCAAAGGAAAGGGTAAGAAGGAGTTGACGAACATGATGGCTGAGAGCGTGCCGGCAACCAAGGGAGCGGCATTGCTCAAGCGTGGAGCCTACGGGCTCGACTCTGGCACGAACCACCACTCTTCAGGGGAGAAGGATGGGTTCATCTCCATTGGGGACACTGAACGTCGCTTTAGGCGTGCCAACGGCAGCCTTGTCCATGCGCAAGGCGAGGTAGATAAGTTGATCAGCATCAACGTGAACGGTGCTGAAAAAGACTTGAAGTTGGAGAACGTTGTCTACATGCCGTCTTTTGCAGCAAACCTCTTGTCAGTGTCCAAAATAATGGACCACAACATGACGTTCGTCTTCACAGAGGAGGAGGCCGTGATTGTCAAGAACAAGGACATCAAGATCTACTATCCCAAAGAGAGTCTTGTCGCACAAGTACCAAGAGTTGATGGGCTTTATGTGCTGCAGACCAAACCCCTTGAGAGTACAAATGAGGGATATGCGGCAGTTGAAGAGCCCAAGTCTCCAAAGCCTGATGTTGCACCACAAGCCTTCACCATGGCAGCCAACTCCACCGACACAGATGCTGAGCTGTGGCACAGGCGGTTTGGCCATGTGGCCGACAGCATACTGCAAGCTATGCAGCAGCACGAAGTGGTTCATGGGATGGAGGGATGCAAGGCCAAGGATGAGGGAAAGTGCAAAAAGCTATGTGAGCCATGCCTCCAAGGCAAGGCAAAGAGAAAGCCCTTTGAGCATAATGGGCAACGTGCGTCAGCAATCTTGGACCTGATTCACTCAGATGTGTGCGGACCATTCCGCACCCCTTCGAACGGCGGCAGCAAGTATTTCTTGACCTTTGTCGATGACCACAGTCGCAAGATGTGGATCTACTTCCTCAAGACAAAGGGAGAGGTCAAGGAGAAGCTGCAAGAGTTTGTCGCGATGGTAGAGCGGCAGACAAGCAAGAAGTTCAAGGTACTGTACACGGACAACGGTGGTGAGTACGAGGCGTGCAAAGGTTGGTTGAGCCAACACGACATCAACCACGAGACCACCACACCTTACACCCCCCAAAGAAATGGCGTTGCCAAGCGGATGAGCCAGACTATCCTCGGCATGATACGAAGCATGCTCTTCGACGCCAAACTCCCACCTCGCTTCTGGGCTGAAGCAGTAAGAACTGCTTGCTACCTTGTGAATCTCACTCCGGCAGCCGCGCTTGGAAGGCGTGGTAAGAAGCAGCAAGAGAAGCAGCTCAGGACGCCACAGGAGGCTTGGTCAGGGAAGAACCAGATGCCAAAGACCCTCAAACTTGAGGGTCTTTGGCTGTACTGCCTGGGCAAAGGTCCAAGCAAGAGAAGGAAGTGGCAAGCTGGATGTACGTGCTCGTAAGTGTGTAATGGTCGGATACGACACCGCACACAAGGCGTACAGGCTCTGGGACCAAGCGGCTGGAAAGCTCATCAGGAGCCGAGATGTCGATTTTGATGAAAGGACGCTCGGTAAAGGAGAGTCGCTGGACCCTGTCCATGCTCCCAAATCAGGAGGGTGCGTTGTGTTGCTCGAGTCAGGTGATCAGGCACCAGAAAACTGGCAGATGGTGCTAGTGAAGGATGGTGCTGCAGGGAGAGTGGCTGTGCAAGCTGACATAGCGACGGACTCTGACATTGAGTCTGAGTCGTCTGAGGCCTCTGAGTCAAACTCTGAGGCCGGTGGCTCTTCCTCAAACAACGGATCACTGGCAGTGCAAGAGCAACAAAAGCAACTAAGCCTTGAAGTACCACCAGCAACACTCCGGCGTAGTACGCGCCAGAAGAAACCTCCGCCCAAGTACGATACTGAGAGTGCGGAATGGACCGGACTCAGCTGGTCATGCTTGGCTCAGGGAGAGCCTGTGACCGTAACGGAGGCTATGAACATGCCAGATGCGGCCAAGTGGAAGGAGGCAGTGGATAGCGAACTCGTATCCATTGAAGAGAACGGAACATGAGTCCTGGTGGACAGGCCCCCAAACGCGCACATGGTGGGATCAAAGTGGGTACTCTGGAAAAAGTTCAAGCAGGATGGTACTATCGACAAGAAGAAGGCAAGAGATGTGGCGAAGGGGTTTTCCCAGCGTGCACACTCAAAGTACGAGGAGACCTTCACGCCTGTCGTCACCTTTGCCTCCATCAGATCCATGTTGGACATCGCTGCTGCAAAAGATGTGGAGGTCCACCAGATGGATGTCAAGACAGCTTTCCTCTACGGGAAGCTAGACAAAGAAGTGCTGATGGAAGTGCCCGAGGGAGTGAAAGCTCCAGAGGGCAAGGTTTGCAAACTGGTCAAAGCACTCTACGCGCTGAAACAGGCCCCAAGGATGTGGTACAAGGAGATGGACGGCTTCACGGCCGGGCTCACCTTTACGCACTGCCAGAATGACCCTAGTGCCTATGTGCGGGAGGATGAGCAAGGCTTGATGCTGGTTGCACTGTACGTGGATGACCTGATCATCTGCTCGTCATCGGTCGAGCTGTTTAACAAGCTGAAGACAGATCTCAGCAACAGGTTCAAGATGAAGGACATGGGTCCGCTCGAGTTCTACCTCGGGATAGCCGTCCACCGCAATCGAGAAGCAGGCACCATCGAGCTAAACCAGACCAAGTAAATCATGGAGGTCCTCAAGCGCTACAACATGGAGGATTGCAAGCCCATCAGCACACCCATGACAATAGACATCAAACTCTCCTCCTCCATGAGCCCCAACACAGAAGCAAAACGGCGTGAGATGGAGAACATTCCCTACCAGTCTGCTGTTGGCAGCCTCATGTACGCCATGGTAGGAACACGCCCTCACATTTGCTATGCTGTGGGACAAGTGAGCAGGTTTGTGGCCAATCCAGGACCACAACAATGGCAAGCAGTCAAGTGCATCATGCACTATCTACAGAAGACCCGACACATGGGACTCCAGTTTGGAGGCCAAGAAGGATCTGACCCGCCGCGGCTGGTGTGCTACACAGACGCCAACTGGGGAGGAAGAATGGATGACAGAAAGTCCACCTCGGGCTTTGTGTGCCTCTTGAATGGTGGTGCAGTCTCTTGGGCAAGCAGAAAGCAAGACTGTGTGTCCCTCTCTACCGCTGAGGCAGAGTTCATCGCTCTGTCAGAAGCATGTAAGGAGACACAGTGGCTACGCAGTTTGCTTGCCGAGATGAAAGTGCCACAAACGGAGGCAACAGAGGTCCGCATCGACAACAAGAGCACCATGAAAATGGCATAGGATGATGTCATCTCCCGGCGGACCAAGCACATCGACATCAGATACCACTACTCACGCGACCTGGTCGTAAAGGAGATTATAGACCTGGAATACGTGGAGACCAGGAAGATGCTCGCAGATTGCATGACAAAGGCGCTGGACATCGAATTGTAATCTGTAGGTACATCGGTATGGTCAACACAGCGGACGAAGACTGAGGCCAAGACCGCTGGAGAGAGGAGAGATCTCACAGCTAATGGACAGGGGTGCAAGGGAGAGTTCGTTGAACTGATATGCTCCTTGTCCATGGCTGATATTTGGACAAGCACAGGACGGACTAGGCATGCACTGCTCCTTTGGAGTAAGTACCCTAAGTTTGGTCCAGATAGACAAGGCATGCACTCCTCCTTTGGAGCAAGTCCTCGTGGTCTAATCTGGATAGTATAGCCAGAAAACACTACCTAAGACAACTCCTTGTGGCTTAGATGTTCCACAGTTAGTCTCCGGAGGGAGAGGTCAAATCCTAGCCCGGTGACTAATTCTCTTTGTGACCAAAAGGGGGACAGGAAGGTTCTAAGAGACATCTTAGAACATTCCAAGGTCCTTCCTGGTGGCTGGCGCCACTTGGCGGTCATAGGGAGCGCCATGTAGGCAGGGGGGATGACGCAATCCAGATTGCCCCCAAAGTGGCTCATCCAAGGAGACACTGCGCGCCTAGGCTAGAGGTTGGGCCTAGGACTGTAAGAACCTGTCAGTTGCCTGTCATTGAGTACTGTTCTTACCTTTGAGACTCCTAACAGAGTTGTCCACCAGAGGCAGACACTAAAGAAGCATTGGTTGGTCTAAGCCCCAGGAGTTTGCTCCTTGCGCGAAAGTGACCAGGTGCTAAGGACACAGTGCAAGGAAGTGATTCCTATGAACTGCTCAGTGTGGAACCTTGGCTCTGAGGGTGATATCATCTCTTGGTTGCAATACCAAGAGCGGTTGACGGGAACCATTGTGTCGGAACCCATTTTCTAGACCGTTGCCTCAAGCAGGTTGATAGCCACCACCATTGGCTAACAACGGGAACCGTTGTAGCAGTAGCTACCGCACGAGTCACTGCAATAGCAACAACAACAAAGATGGCTTGAGGCCACAGCCGTCCGCTGACAATGGCACCCAGTGCAACATCAGTGCCACCGAAGGTAACTTGAGGTCGCAAGTTGCGATAGTTGCGCCATTGCCACCGTGTGGCGGTAGTGTAGCATATCAGCACACTACTACTGGGGATATGCCCGTGATTGAAGACATCGAAGTCCATCTGAGCGACGTTGCTGCATTCGTATCACTTTATGTGGTACTTTGCACCACCGGGATCGAGTGTGTAGCATTAATATCCATGCTAAGCTCTCGACATGAGCTATGCAGTGTGGTCGTGGGCGTTGCCAGCACCGTAGTCTGCGCTTGAGCCTCTGCCTTGGCAGCCGTCACAGGCATAGTGGTCGATGGAACCGTGGCACAGGCCCCACTTGTCTTCAGGGTTTTCCTACTACTACTCTTGAGATAGGTAGCATGGCTGGCGCCAGTGCAAACAGTGTCCTCCTGTATGGCATCCCCCTTGGGTACGTTCCTCCCCACCTCCTCCTTTGGTGGATACGTCAGCGGGTGACGCCACAGTACTTCTTTGTGGATGTATGGCTGCCCTATACAAGGAGGTCGGGAACCAAATGCGCATGGTCTAGCAGCTCCTTGACTACGTGAATTCCAAGCGAGCTGCCACCCCGTTGCTGATGTCACTTTGCACTTCATCTCCATCCTCCTCCTCATTGTGCATCCCTTCCTATGACAATGCTAGTATACCAGATCTCTCGTCTACATCCGTTGCCCTTGGTTCCGTTTTGGAGGCAGTCGACATCATACCAACGGACGAACCCTCAGTCCCTAGCCGTATCGCTCTTGCTTACACTCGTCGTGCGTGCCGACGAGCTGCTCTTCTTGCATGTCGTGCACAGGCAACACCACCGGATGGGGTGTGAAAGGAGTAACAAACAAAGAGACCTTCTCGTCCCCTATCCTCGGCTTGGTCTGCTGAGTCCCCACAGCTCCTATGGAGGTGTCAATCGTTGGGGGGATGGTTTGTCTGCTCACTACCGCAGTGGAGCTCGGTATTGGTGAGGCGGCTATTGTGGAGTGCAGGAGGGTTGAGGTAGATGACGCTACATATTGGGTTCAGTTAGCGGAGAGTTCGGTGGGGGGAGACGTCTGCCCCGATGGAGACTCTTCGTCAGAGGAGGATTGGTCCGATGCTAAGTCAGAGTCAGGGATGGAGATGATGATCATTGATGCCTTGGTGGATGACATGACGGCGGGCGATGTAGGAAATGCGGCTGGCGATGTGTGCACTCCCGCATTGGCTGGTGTGGAGAAAGCAGCCATGGTTTCAGGAGCATTAGTGGGAGAAGCAAGTGATATAGATGCAGATGCTCGGCCCATAGCAGACGCCCAGGTGTTTCTAGCAGATAGTCCTGGACATGAGGAGCAGGTGATCGACAGTTAGGATGAGGCAGAGTTCCTCTATGAGGACCAGTCGTCACATGTGGAGTGGCCAGATGGAGGGTTGGAGATTGACGTAGAGGTCCAGTGCACTGCCATATTTGCAGTAGCCGCCGCACGAGCACAAGGTGGCCCATTGATGATAGCAGACGTCCACGTGTGCAACATGTGGACAGTAGCAAATGAGCTTGCACTAGTCACCCCTGTAGGTGTGGCTACCATGGAGGACGCAGAGCGAGCTACGGACCTCCGGCTCATGGCTGTACTGACCGGTGTCGTTGACACCATGGTGGTTGCAGCCGATGACACAGCTACACACGTCCAAGCTACAATTTCTGTATCCGAGCGCCTACGCTCCGCGGTCGACGAGCAGGAGGTAGTGGTGGCTGAGCGGAGGCGCACGTGCAGAGTCTCATGGCTGAGCTCCTCGAGTCCAGCAACCGGTGTTACATCGTGGATGTTCCAGGACGACAGGCTGTCGTGGAGTGTGTGGAGGGTGTACATAAGTGTTTTGAGGCAACTCAGTGGTCTGTATAGGATGCACAAGTGGGACAGGCGGATCTCCAACAGCAGGTGGATGATGGGTTTCACACCAGAGGTCACGAGGAGCACCATGACAGTGACCGCACCTTCGATGACCGCGATGACGGCGTGGATGCAGATGTACCTACACATGCCGACGTTCGGCAAGCAGCTGACGGTCGAGCGACAAGTGTGTGATGAGCAGCAGGTGCCTTCACAAAAGCCGTTCCTACAACTCTAGATGATTTACATGGCAACTCATTATCTTGCACCCATGCCCTGCCAGCAGCTTGTGGCCAGGCGACACTTAAGCCGACAACTGACGTAGATGACGTGGACTTGTGCGACAAGCAGGCGCAACTCCACTCCTTCCTATGGGATGAGACCGTGAGACTGCAAGAGGCTGTGGCTTGTTTCGACGCGCACACGATCGAGGTCCACCGTCAGCTTCGTTCCACGAGTGACAGCCTACATGCCACAGATGTAGCCAGCCGGTCGGCTGTCGCGTCAAAGCTCGTTAGGCTTTACACGCGCCTCGACACTGCGGAGGCCGCGAGGCGATGTGAAGCTCAATACTTGGAGGCCATAGAGTAGGTGATTGTTTTGGAGGAGTCCCTCAGCGCCGCACCAGTCACATCAGCAGGCGACAACAACATTGACGACTATGACAAGGGCAAAGACGACAGCGACGACAATTCTCTTGGGTGAGGCTCTCTGCGAGCACATCCCACAAGCACCGTCGTCACCTTTGCTATTGCTATACATGGGTATGTGGCCATGGGGGACTTGTGCTCCCTCCTCAGGGATTGTGTTGGGAGAAGCCATCAGCTTCGCTTGTGTTGTCAGCATCTGCAGCCCAGGGGGGTGTTGGTGTGTGTGCTTTGGCTTGACACCATTATGAGGACAACAAGGTTACTTGGGGTGTGGCACAATGCTCTGATCGAGGTTATGCTGGTCGAGACCCGTGCACCTGGTGAGTTTTACCGGTGTGACGTGGAGACTTATCGCCTCCATGTGTTATGTATGATCCATGCATGGTGTGGTCGAGAGCCGGTCACCCGGAGACATTTTTCGGGGTCACGAGGAGACCTTGTTTCTCTGTATCTCTTGCATGATGTTTGACACGTAGGTGTGTGATTGATTTTTTTCATGGTCGAGACCCAGGCACTTGGTGGGATGCACCATTGTCATGAGGAGACCCTGTGCTGTGGTATGCTTGATCGATGCTCGCCGTGATTGGTTGCCTGAGCCATCCTTCCCTGCCTTCGCTCAGAAATCGTTATGGTGACAGTTGTGCCAGCCAGGGGGGGTGTTGGTGTGTGTGGCTTCTACCCATCACGAGGGACGGCCAGGAGAGCAGCGACACAAGAGAGCGCGACGACATGGTGGGCATCTAGAGGATTGCGAGAAGTCTCTAGCATCTGCGACTTGACTGGTGTGACACAGATCCCTGATGCGGCCCAATTAGCACTGGAGGACCAATGAGTGGTAATCCCGCCCACCAGCAGCTGCTAGACAGATGCCACAATGCCTTGGGTGCTTACCGGGTTGGTGTGTAGTTTTTCAGGAGACACTTGAGTTTTCTTGGTGAACTGGCTCTCGAGCCCGAATTGCATGTTTTGCACTTTCTGTCTACCGTTCGACGCCGGACTTGTTCGTGTGACCAGTCGTAGCGTCCGGCTCAAGATTGTGCGTCCGACTCTAGGCTCAGACGGTGTTGCGTTTGGGTACCTGTGCGTAGAGTTACGGCCAAACCAGTGGTTTTGGGCCGTGCTTTCAGGACAAACTGGCAGTGTCGCGTGCAGCACCCGCTGTGCGCCGCGTCAGCTACTTATGCTGTGTGTTTGGCAGTTGTCATCTCTCTCTGCAATTGTATTCAATTTGAGATTTCTGACACTCTGTACGTGTCCCTACCCAGACCCTTGCGGTTTCATGCATGACTTATGATTGTCATAACACAGACGCTTAGTTACGTGGCAAGCGGTTAGGTAGGTTTCTGGATGTTTCTTAAACCCATCCCTCCAAGAGGCTTTGTTCGAAGGATAATTTGACAAAAAAATCCTGGTTGCCTATCTGTGCTCATTAGAGGTGTTGTGGTCCTATTCACATCGAAGATTCGAACCTACCTGGTTCCTGGCCTACCGGAGACACAAACCTGGCTGCGGTGGTCGATGTTTTACGCCGACCTGAACAGGTGGATGGGATTCTTTGATGCCCCGATAATCCAGACTGTCAACGCTTGAGAATACATCGAGATATTTGTTTCGACGTTACTGGCCTCGCTAGTTTTGCAGTAGTGACGATGCTTTGATGTTAGGAGCTGTTTTGTCTTGCATTATCAACTCTAAAACTACTGCGTGAACTTAATGCAAAGAGAGATGAGAAAAAAAATGTTTTCCTAGGCCGCTCGCAATGTCGCCGTTAGGGCGGCCTACACCGTAGGGCTTTAACGTCAGGTCGGAGTAATCTACTAACCAGATGGTCCGGCGGATGAAACGGGCGGTCATCGCTGTCGTCACATGTTTCGTAGGTAGTTTCTTCGAACAGGAACTTCCCAGACCTACCTGTCCTCGATGTCGCCAAATATCGTGGTGGCTGGTCAGGTCGTCCGGCTAATTCCCAGGTCGCCCCCATTTTCGGGCGACCATGTCTGAGACGCCCCCATTATAAGAAAAATGGCTAGGTCGCCCCCATTCCGAAAACAACTGGCTAGGCCGCCCCCATTTTTTTATTGGTTTCCCAGCTTGCCCCCATTCTGAGAATTATGGCTACGTTGCCCCCATTTTTTCAACGAAATATCGAGGGTTTGGGTTTAGGGATGTCGGCGTCGGTGGAGGCCTGCGAGGACGTCATCGTTCGGACGAGCGGCATCACCAAACGAACGAGAAGCGCCCCCCCGCACCCCCACCCCCACCCAACGAACTAGGCGTCATCGTTCGCAGATGCCCCCAA
>SZWC01001968.1:229886-242823 GCA_023375785.1 Penium margaritaceum | reverse complement strand
TCTGACCAGTGAGTTTCTGACCAGTGTGTTTCTGACCACTGTGTCTCTGACCACTGTATTCCTGACCAGTGTGTTTCTGAACAGTGTGTTTCTGACCACTGTGTTTCTGACCACTGTGTTTCTGACTAGTGTGTTTCTGACCAGTGTGTTTCTGACCAGTGTGTTTCTCACCAGTGTGTTTCTGACCACTGTGTTTCTGACCACTGTGTTACTGACCAGCGTGTTTCTGACCACTGTGATTCTTACCAGTGTATTTCTGACCGGTGTGTTTCTGACCAGTGTGTTTATGACCACTGTGTTTCTCACCAGTGTGTTTCTGAACACTGTATTTCTGACCAATGTGTTTCTGACCAGTGTGTTTCTGACCAGTGTGTTGCTGACCATTGTGTTTCTGTCCACTGTGTTTTTGACCAGGGTGGTTCTGAACACTGTGTTTCTGACCATTGTGATTCTGACCAATGTGTTTCAGACCACTATGTTCTGACCTGTGTGTTTCTTACCACTGTGTTTCTGACCACTGTGTTTCTGACCAGTGTGTTTCTGACCACTGTGTTTCTGACCACTGTGTTTCTGACCAGTGTCTTTCTGACCAGTTTGTTTCTGACCAGTGTCTTTCTGACCAGTGTGTTTCTGACCACTGTGTTTCTGATCTCTGTGTTCGTGACCAGTGTGTTTCTGACCAGTGTGTTTTTTACCACTGTATTTTTGACCAGTCTGTTTCTAACCACTGTGTTTCTGACCACTGTGTTTCTGACCAGTGTGTTTCTGACCACATTATTTCCGACCACTTTGTTACTGACCAGCATGTTTCTGACCACAGTGTTTCTTACCAGTGTATTTCTGACCAGTGTGTTTTTGACCAGTGTGTTTATGACCACTGTGTTTCTGACTGGTGTGTTTCTGACCACTGTATTTCTGACCATTGTGTTTCTGACCAGTTTGCTTCTGACCAGTGTGTTGCTGACCAGTGTGTTTCTGTCCACTGTGTTTCTAACCAGTGTGTTTCTGACCACTGTGTTTCTGACCATTGTGTTTCTGACCGATGTTTTTCGGACCACTGTGTTCTAACCACTGTGTTTCTTACCAGCGTGTTTGACCACTGTGTTTCCGACCAGTGTGTTTCTGCCCACTGTGTTTCTGACCAGTGTGTTTCTGACCACTGTGTTTCTGACCACTGTGTTTATGCCCACTGTGTTTCTAACTACTGTGTTTCTGACCAGTGTGTTTCTGACCACCGTGTTTCTTACCAGTGTGTTTCTGACCATTTTCTTTCTGAATAGTGTGTTTCTGACCACTATGTTTATGACCACTGTGTTTCTGACCAGTGTGTTTCTGACCACGGTGTTTCTGACCAGTGTGTGTCTGACCACTGTGTTTCTGAACACTGTGTTTCTGACCAGCATGTTTCTGACCAGTGTGTTTCTGACCACTGTGTTTCTGACCAACGTGTTTCTGACCGCCGTGTTTCTGACCAGTGTGTTTATGAACAGTATGTTTCTGACCGCTGTGTTTCAGACCACTGTGTTTATGACCAGTGTGTTTTTGACCACTGTGTTTCTGACCAGTGTGTTTCCGACCACTGTGTTTCTGACCACTGTGTTTCTGACCACCGTGTTTCTTAAGAATGTGTTTCTGACCATTGTGTTTCTGACCAGTGTGTTTCTGACCACTGTGTTTCTGACCAGTGTGTTTCTGACCAGTGTGTTTCTGACCACTGTGTTTCTGACCATTGTGTTTCTGACGAGTGTGTTTCTGACCAGTGTGTTTCTGACCACTGTGTTTCTGACCAGTGTGTTTTTGACCACTGTGTTTCTGACTAGTGTGTTTCCGACCACTGTGTTTCTGACCACTGTGCTTCTGACCACTGTGTTGCTGACCACTGTGTTTCTGACCACCGTGTTTCTGACCAGTGTGTTTATGAACAGTATGTTTCTGACCGCTGTGTTTCAGACCACTGTGTTTCTGACCAGTGTGTTTTTGACCACTGTGTTTCTGACTAGTGTGTTTCCGACCACTGTGTTTCTGACCACTGTGCTTCTGACCACTGTGTTGCTGACCACTGTGTTTCTGACCACCGTGTTTCTGACCAGTGTGTTTCTGACCACTGTGTTTCTGACCAGTGTGTTTCTGACCAGTGTGTTTCTGACCACTGTGTTTCTGACCATTGTGTTTCTGACGAGTGTGTCTCTGACCAGTGCGTTTCCGAGCAACGTGCTTCTGACAACTGTGTTTCTGACCACCATGTGTCTGACCAGTGTGTTTCTGAACACTGTGTTTCTGAAAGGTGTGTTTCTGACTACTGTATTTCTGACCACTGTGTTTCTGACCACTGTGTTTCTGACCACTGTGTTTCTGACCTGTGTGTTTCTGACCAGTGAGTCCATGACCACTGTATTTCTGACCAGTGTGTTCCTGACCACTTGGTTTCGGTCCACTGCGTTTCTTACAATTGCTTTTCTGAGCACTGTGTTTCTGACTATTGTGTTTCTGACCAGTGTGTTTCCAACCACTGTGTTCTGATCAGTGTGTTTCTTTCCAGTGTGTTGCTAACCACTCTGTTTCCGACCAGTGTGTTTTGTGACCACCGTGTTTCTGACCAGTGTGTTTCTGAACAGTGTGTTTCTGACCACTATGTCTCTGACTAGTGTGTTTCTGACCAGTGTGTTTCCGACTAGTGTGTTTCTGACCACTGTGTTTATGAACACTGTGTTTCTAACCAGTGTGTCTTTGACCACTATGTTTCTGACCAGTGTGTTTCTGAACACTGTGTCTTTGACCACTGTGTTTCTAACCACTCTGTTTCTTACCAGTTTGTTTCTGACCAGTGTGTTTCTGACCACTGTGTTTCTGACCACCGTGTTTCTGACCACCGTGTTTCTGACCAGTGTGTTTATGACTAGTGTGTTTCTGTCCACTGTGCTTCTGACCACTGTGTGTTTGACCAGTGTGTTTCTGACCACTGTGTTTCTGAAAACTGTGTTTCTGACCACTGTGTTTCTGACCAGTGTGTTTTTGACCACTGTGTTTCTAACCAGTGTGTTCCTGACCACTGTGTTTCTGACCACTGTGTTTCCAACCACTGTGTTTCTTACCAGTGTGTTTCTGACAATTGTGTTTCTGACCATTGTGCTTTTGACCACTGTGTTTCTGACCAGCGTGTTTCTGACCACTGTGTTTCTGACGACTGTGTTTGTGACCACCGTGTCTCTGACGAGTGTGTCTCTGACAAGTGCGTTTATGAGCAGTGTGTTTCGGACCACTGTGTTTCTGCCCATTGTGTTTCCGACCACTGTGTTTCTGACCAGTGTGTTTCTGACCATTGTGTTTCTGACCACTGTGTTTCTCACCAGTGTGTTTCTGACCATTGTGTTTCTGACCACTGTGTTTCTCACCAGTGTGTTTCTGACCATTGTGTTTCTGACCACTATGTTTCTGACCACTGTGTTTTTGACCAGTGTCTTTCTGACCAGTGTGTCTCTGACCAGTGTATTTCTGACCACTGTGTTTCTGACCACTATGATTCTGACCTCTGTGTTTCTGACCAGTATGTTTCTGACCAGTGTGTTTCTGACCACTGTATTTCTGACCACTGTGTTTCTGACGAGTGTGTCTCTGACAACTGTGTTTCTGACCACTGTGTTCATGACCACTGTGTTTCTGACCACTGTGTTTCTGAGGAGTGTGTCTCTGACCAGTGCGTTTCTGAGCAGTGTGTTTCTGACCACTGTGTTTCTGACCATCGTGTGTCTGACCAGTGTGTTTCTGACCACTGTGTTTCTGACCACTGTGTTTCTGAGGAGTGTGTCTCTGACCAGTGCGTTTCTGAGCAGTGTGTTTCTGACCACTGTGTTTCTGACCATCGTGTGTCTGACCAGTGTGTTTCTGAACACTGTGTTTCTGACCAGTGTGTTTGGGACCACTGTGTTTTTGACCACTGTGTTTCTGACCACTGTGTTTCTGACCATCGTGTGTCTGACCAGTGTGTTTCTGAACACTGTGTTTCTGACCAGTGTGTTTGGGACCACTGTGTTTTTGACCACTGTGTTTCTGACCACTGTGGTTCTGACCAGTGAGTTTTTGACCAGTGTGTTTCTGACCAGTGTGTCTCCGACCACTGTGTTTTTGACCAGTGTGTTCCTGACCACGGTGTTTCTGTCCACTGTGTTTCTGACCAGTGTGTTTCTGACCACCATGTTTCTGACCATTGTGTTTCTGACCAGTGTATTTCTGACCATTGTGTTCTCATCAGTGTGTTTCTGACCACTGTGTTTCCGACCCGTGTGTTTCTGACCACCGTGTTTCTGACCAGTGTGTTTCTGACCACTGTGATTCTGACCACTGTGTTTATGACCACTGTGTTTCTGACCAACATGTTTCTGACCAGTGTGTCTCTGACCACTGAGTTTCTGACCAGTGTGTTTTTTAACAATGTGTTTCTGATTACTGTGTTTGTGACCAGTGTGCTTCTGACCACTGTGTTTATGACCACAGTGTTTATAACCAGTGTGTTTCTGACCACTATGTTTCGGACCAGTGTGTTTCTGACCACTGTGTTTTTGACCACCGTGATTCTGACCACTGTGTTTCTTACCAGTTTGTTTCTGACCAGTGTGTTTCTGACCATTGTGTTTCTGACCACCGTGTTTCTGACCACCGTGTTTCGGACCCGTGTATTTATGACCAGTGTGTTTCTGACCACTGTGTTTCTGACCACCGTGTAATTGACCAGTGTGTTTCTGACCACTGTGTTTCTGACCAGTGTGTTTTTCATCACTGTGTTTCTGACCAGTGTTTTCCTGACCACTGTGTTTCTGACCAGTGTGTTTTTCATCACTGTGTTTCTGACCAGTGTTTTCTTGACCACTGTGTTTCTGACCAGTGTGTTTCTGACCACTGTGTTTCTGACCACTGTGTTTCTAACCACTGCGTTTCTTACCAGTGTGTTTCTGACCACTGTGTTTCTGACCATTGTGCTTATGACCACTGTGTTTCTGACCAGCGTGTTTCTGACCACTTTGTTTCTGACCAGTGCGTATATGAGCAGTGTGTTTATGACCTCTGTGTTTCTGACCATTGTGTTTCGGACCATTGTGTTTCTGATCAGTGTGTTTCTGACCACTGTTTTTCGGACCACTGTGTTTATGACCAGTGTGTTTCTGACCAGCATGTCTCTGACCAATGTGTTTCTGACCAGTGTATTGCTGACCACTGTGTTTCTGTCCACTATGTTTCTGACCAATGTGTTTCTGACCGCTGTGTTTATAACCGCTGTGTTTCTGACCACTGTGTTTCTGACCAGTGTGTTTCTGACCACTGTGTTTCTGACCAGCATGTTTCTGACCACTCTGTTTCTGACCAGTGTGTTCCTAACGACTGTGTTTATGACCACTGTGTTTCTCACCAGTGTGTTTTTGACCACTATATTTCCGACCACCGTGTTTATGACCAGTGTGTCTCTGACTAGTGTGTTTTTGACCACTGTGTTTCTGACCACTATGTTTCTGACATCTGTGTTTCTGACCAGTATGTTTCTGACCAGTGTGTTTTTGTCCACTGTGTTTCTGACCAGTGTGTTTCTGACCAGTGTGTGTCTGACCAGTGTATTTCTGACCTGCGTGTTTCTGACCACTGTGTTTCTGACCACTGTGTTTCTGACCAGTATGTTTCTGACCAGTGTGTTTCTGACCACTGTATTTCAGACCACAATGTTTCTGACCAGTGTGTTGCTGACCACTGTGTTTCGGTCCACTGTGTTTCTGACCAGTGTGTTTCTGACCAGTGTGTGTCTGACCAGTGTATTTCTGACCTGCGTGTTTCTGACCACTGTGTTTCTGACCACTGTGTTTCTGACCAGTATGTTTCTGACCAGTGTGTTTCTGACCACTGTATTTCAGACCACAATGTTTCTGACCAGTGTGTTGCTGACCACTGTGTTTCGGTCCACTGTGTTTCTGACCAGCGTGTTTCTGACCAGTGTGTTTCTGACCACTGTGTTTCTGACCACTGTGTTTATGCCCACTGTGTTTCTGACTGCTGTGTTTCTGACCAGTGTGTTTCTGACCACTGTGTTTCTGACCAGTGTGTTTCTGACCACTGTGTTTCTGACCAGTGTGTTTCTGACCACTGTGTTTCTGACCAGTGTGTTTCTGACCACTGTGTTTCTGAACACTGTGTTTCTGACCAATTTGTCTCTGAATAGTGTGTTTCTGACCATTGTTTCTGACCACTGTGTTTCTGACCGCTGTGTTTCTGATTAGTGTGTTTATGACCAGTGTGTTTCCGACCACTGTGTTTCTGACCACTGTGTTCCTGACCAATGTGTTTTTGACCACTGCGTTTGTGACCAGTGTGTTTATGACCAATGTGTTTCTGACCAGTGTGATTCTGACCACTGTGTTTGTGACCTGAGTGTTTCTGACCACTGTGTTTATGACCACTGTGTTTCTGACCAGTGTGTTTCTGACCACTGTGTTCCTGACCAGTGTGTTTCTGACCAGTGTGCTTCTGAACACTGTGTTTCTGACCAGTTTTTTTCTGACCAGTGTGTTTTTGACCACCGTGTTTCTGACCACCGTGTTTCTGACCGCTGTGTTTCTGACAAGTGTGTTTATGACCGGTGTGTTTCTGACCACTGTGTTTCTGACCACTGTGTTTCTGACTAGTGAGTTTTTGACCACTACGTTTCTGACCAGTGTGTTTCTCACCACTGCATTTCTGACCTGTGTGTTTCTGAACACTGTGTTTGTGACCTGTGTGTTTCTGACCACTGTGTTTCTGACCACTGTGTTTCTGACCACGGTGTTTTTTATCATTGTGTTTTTTACCACGGTGATTCTGACCAGTGTGCTTCAAAACATTGTGTTTCTGACCACTGTGTTTCTGACCAGTGTGTTGCTGACCACTGTGTTTTTGTCCACTGTGTTTCTGACCAGTGTGTTTCTGACCACTGTGTTTCTGACCACTGTGTTTCTGACCACTGTGTTTCTGACCACTGTGTTTCTGACGAGTGTGTCTCTGAGCAGTGCGCTTCTGAGCAGTGTGTTTCTGACCACTGTGTTTCTAACCATTGTGTGTCTGACCAGTGTGTTTCTGAACACTGTGTTTCTGACCATTGTGTTTCTGACCACTGTGTTTTTGACTACTGTGTTTCTGACCAGTGTGTTTCTGACCACTGTGTTTCTGACCAATATGTTTCTGACCACTGTGTTTGTGACCAGTGTGTTTCTGACCACTGTGTTTCTGACCCACATGTTTTTGACCTTTGTGTTTCTGACCAGTGTGTTTCTGACCACTGTGTTTCAGACTGTTGAAAATTTGCCCCTCCGCATGCCCATGTGCGGCGCTAGGAGGCGCCGACGAGCCGCCAGAAAGTGCAAATTCCGCTCCGGTGGATCTAGCGACTTGACAATTGCGTGGATCTTAAAATGGAGGGTTGCCGTGTAAATTGGACAAGTTGTTGAATCCGGTGGAAGTTGTTCCGTCGGAATCGGCCAAGTATCAAGGGAGATATGGACTCCCAAAGTTGGGGTGTGCGCAACGGCTCTGGGAGCCGGCTGCGACTCGAAATCCGGTCGATAATCCACCGGATCGAGTAACAAAATTACCATGTGGAGAAAATGCTCCGATAGGCCTGCAGAGGCGTCCGGTGGATGATCCGCCTGATCAGGTGGATCATCCACCGGATCCACTAGTGCAGGTTGTTACTGAGGGACTTAGCCAAAATCCTGGCTCAACGTCCGAAACTCAGAAGTACGTTTTGTTACTCGGGGACTTCGTTAAAATTCAGAGTGCAGGTCCACGGACAGATTTCGAGCCTCAACACACCCCATCACCAAACTCGACCCAAACGTGGGTAGGGTGCGTGGAAATAGTGCAGGGGACCCCTACACCACGTGCAAGTGGACCTGCGTCTTGGGAAAGGCGCTTCGCACGTGAAGTACGGCGCCACGGCGTGTGCGCACCATGGAGGCGTTAGGCGTTTCTGTGGTGGGTGAGACCTGCGCTTCGGCAAGCATAACTTGGGCTACGCTTGGCCGAATCGCGCGCGGTTTGATGCGTTGGAAAGCTCATGACTAGCCCTATAAATGTTGTGATCATGTCTATGTTCAAAATATAACGCAAAACGACGTTATTCCCTTTGCAAACGGACTGTCTCTAAATTCCTGCTCACATAGCGTGAGGCGACCAGAAAGCTCACGCTCAGTCTCAGATTCGCCCAAAACAGTAGACGTGATCCACTAGAGTCTATCAGACCAACGTCATGACCGCACCACGCAGCTCTCTTCTTGACAAAGGGTTATGGGCCCACTGGTCTGATAGCATCCAACGTTCACGTCTTCCGCAGCGCACGGGATCGTCATCTTGGACGTCGCCGTGAAGTTCTGAGAACTGGTAGGAGTAGCAGCTGCGCACATGGCGCAGGAGGAGACGCAGCCAATCCAGAAGTATGCGGGCGGCCCAGGCTTTGGGCTATGGAGGTGGCACTTCGAGTTGTACCTCACGCATAAGGGGCTGCTTGATGTCATGCTGGGAAAGGAGGTGCTCACAGAGGCGACTGCTATGGACGCGGAGAAGCAAGCCTTCGAAAAGAAGAACACGGAGGCGCTCATGCTCCTGATGTTCGGGACGGCCGAGTCACAGTGGGGCTACTTCCAGGGCTGCAAGCTGGCAGCCGAAGCTTGGCAAAAACTCTGCTCCATCCATCAATCCAAGTCGCTGGCGAACAAAATCTTCGCAATGAACCGACTCCTCACGGTGAGAATCGAGGAGGGAGCTGGTATCATCTCCGCAATGCAGCAGATCGAGTCCCTCGCCTCGCAATGCAATGACGTGGGGTGGAAGATCGACACGCAACTGCAGGCGATGGCCCTCCTCATGGCCCTACTTGACAGTTGGGGCCCACGCATCACCATCCTCGGAGGATGGGCGGAGGACAAGCTCACCTATGGCGCATTTGCAGAGTACATCCGCAACGAGGCGGAGCGCCGGAGCTGCGCGAAGTCCTCCTCTTCCTCATCGGCCCTCGTCACCAAAACGCGTGGTGGCGGAAACGAGGGCAAAGGAAGCGGCGGAAGAGGCGGCGGCAAGAAGGGCGCCAAGAAAGGTGCGTGTCGCAATTGCGGCAAGGAGGGCCACTGGGCCCGCGAGTGCCCGGATGAAGCAAAGACCGGCGGCAGGAACAGCAAGGGCAGGTCGCTCCTCAACGGCAACAAGAACCACTTCCTCAAGAAGGCCAACAGGCGGTGCCTGGATTCCGGGACCGAGGAGCACACCCAAGTCGAGAAGGTGGGGTTCTTCACCTACGAGAAGTCCTCCAAGTCAATGGTGGTCGTGAACGACAAAGTCGAGCCGGCGGCCGGCCAAGGCGACGTGGAGGTGGAAGTCGTGGTGGGCGGTAAGAAGGAGCTGTGCACAATCCGTAATGTGCAACACGTCCCCGGCCTGGCTGACATCCTGAGTGTCAGCCGCTTGACGGACAAGGGGTATGAGGTGCTCTTCCACAGGAAAGGCCCAGTGGTGCACATCGATGGTGAAGGCGAGGTCGTGCTGGAGGCGAAGCGCGAGGGCGGTCTCTACATTGTGGAGAGCAAGGTGGTCTCCGCGGCATCGGACACAGCAGACTCGCAGGAGCGCATCGTCAACATGGCCAAGGGAGGAAGAGCTCATCTGGAGCTCTGGCACTGACGGTTGGCGCACTCAGCGCTCGCAACCGTTAAGGAGATGGCGAAGAGCGACATGGTGCGCGGCCTCGTCATCGACGGTGCTGCAGACGCGGCAGCAGATGCAGCAGCGCACAAAAGGTGCGAGCCTTGCATTTTGGGCAAAGCGCGGGGCAAGCCGTTCAATGAGAACGAGGCTCGCACAACTGCCGGAGGTCGTGCACATCGACGTGTGCGGCCCGTTCAAAACGCCGTCAAACAGCGGCTTGAGATACTTCGTCGCCTTCATTGACGACTGCAGCTGAAAACTCTACGTGTACTTCATGAAGCCGAAAGGCGAGGTCCTGGACCGGCTGAAGGAGTACGTCGCAACGGTGGAGAGGCAGAGTGGCCGGAAGGTCAGAGCGCTACGCAGCAACAACGGCGGAGAGTACGTGGGCTGCAGCGGGTGGATGAAGCAGCAGGGCATCAAGTGGGAACCCACTACGCCATACTCGCCACAGTCCAACGGAGTGGCAGAGCGTGCGAACCAGCTGCTGCTCAACATGGTTCGGACCATGCTAGTGGATGCGGGGTTGCTGCGAGGGTTCTGGGCGGAGGCTGTGCGTACAGCGGGCTACACCATCAACCTCACCCCAAGAGCGGTACTGAAGGATAAGGCGGTTGAAAGACGCCGCAGGATGTTTGGAGCGGGGGCAAGCCAAACGTGGCGCACCTGAAGGTGTTCGGGTGCAAGGCGCACGCGATGGTGCAGGCGGCGCAACGACGCGACAGCAAGCTAGAACCACGGGCGAAGCCGTGCTTGTTCCTCGGCTCCGAGAGCGCGCAAAAGGCGTACAAGCTCTGGGACCCGCGTACGCAAGAGATCATCCGCAGCCGTGATGTCGAGTTGGACGAGTAGCAGAGCTTCAGCAGCAGCAGTAACGACATGAGCTTCGGGAACACTCCAAAACAGGGGGAGTGGTTCCAGCTCCTTGACTACAAGGAGGAGCTGGCGGATGCGGAGGTCGATGATGCGGCGTCGGAGTGCGGCCGTGTAGCAGGTGCAGCAGCCGATGCGGAGGACTTTGACGACAATGAAGCTGGGCTGGAGATCCGGCGGAATGATCTGTCAAAGGAGGCACCGCGGGTGTCCAAGCGCGCACTTTCGGCGGAGTTCGCGTCGGGCGTCGGAGAAAAATACTCCGAACGCGCCGCCCGTCCGGTTGATGGTTCACCGGAGCGGGAGGAATCCTCGGGGAGCCGGCCGGTCGATGATTCACCGGAGCGGGCTGAGTCGGAAGGATCGTAGCAGAGCGACGAGACGCCGCCACAACTGCCGCGCCGCAGTGGGAGGCATCAGAAAGCGAGGAAGCATTTCGACGCAGGCACCGATCGATGGATCGGCATGATACGGTACATGCTGGCTGCATCAACGGAACCGACAACCGTGCAAGAGGCGCTTGCGCGGCCCGAGGGGAAGCAGTGGGACGCCGCCATCAAGTCAGAGTTGGCGTTCATTGCTGAAAATGACACGTGGCAGCTGGTTGACAGGCCGAAAGACGCCAAGGTCATCGGCTCCAAGTGGGTCTTCAAGACCAAGTTCACAAAGGAAGGTGTGGTGGATGAATACAAGGCGCGGCTTGTGGCAAAGGGGTACACACTGCGTAAGGGCGAGCACTTCGATGAGACGTTTTTTCCCGTCGCCAAGTTCACAAGCATCCGGGCGATCCTTGCGGTGGCAGCCGCGAAGGACATGGAGCAAATGGATGTAAAAACGACCTTCCTCAATGGCATCATCGATAAAGAAATCTACATGGAGGTGCCACAGGGGGTGGAGGCACCAGAGGGCAAGGTGTGCAAGCTGCGGAAGTCCTTGTATTGGCTAAAACAATCGCCCCGACGCTGGTACCAAACGATGGACAGCTTCATGGCACAAATGGGCTTCAAGCGCTATGAGGCGGATCACATCGTGTACATGCAGCACATGAAGAAGCTCCATCAGATTGTCGCACTCTAGGTGGACGATGTGATCTTGTGCTCCTCAGACCTGCCGAGCATACAGTAGCTGAAAGAGCAGCTGAGCAATAGGTTCCAGATGTCAGACATGGGGGAGCTGGAGTTCTACCTCGGGGTGAGCATTACGCGGAACCGGAGGGCACGCACGCTTGAGCTGGGACAGGCCAAATACGTGGCCGAAGTGCTGAAGCGCTACGGCATGGAGGACTGCAAACCAGTACGTAGTCTTGTCTCCACGACATGTGAACTGAGTGCGGCAATGGCGCCGCAAACAAAAGAACAGCGGGAGGATATGGCAGGGGTGCCCTATTAATCGGCGGTGGAAAGCCTCATGTATGCCATGGTGGCGACTCGACCGGACCTGGCCTACGCGGTGGGCCAAGTGAGCAGGTACGTGGCTGATCCAGGGCCACTACACTGGCAGGCGGTCAAGCGCATCCTTCGCTACATGCAGGCGACATGGCACGCGCGCCTGAGGTTCGATGGCAAAGGGCGGGCGGACCCTTTGCGCCTGGTCTGCTATACGGATGCAGACTACGCTGGCGATGTGGACCAGCGGAAGTCCACATCCGGCTACGTGTTCTTCCTCGCTGGTGCAGCGGTATCGTGGTGCAGCATGAAGCAAAACTGCGTCGCCACCTCCACAGTGGAAGCAGAGTACATCGCGCTGGCGGAGGCGGTCAAGGAGGCCATGTGGCTCCGCAGGTTGCTGGGGGAGCTGGGCGTGACGCAGCAGGAGCCAACAGTGGTGCAAGAGGACAATACCGGCTCCATCTCGCTGACCAACAACCCGACGCAACACAAGATGATGAAGCACATCGACGTGCGTTACCACTACGCACGGGACATGGTCGAGAAGGGGCAGGTGGTGCTGCAGCACTGCAGCACGCACAACATGCTTGCGGATTGCATGACCAAAGCGCAACCCGCGGACCGGCACGCGATGAGCGTGGCCGGACTTGGGATGACCAGCTATGATGGGCTGAAGGGCGCAGCGGAAGATGAGTAAGTGCAAGCTGGAGCAGCAGGCATGGCAGGTACAAGGGGGAGAATGTTGAAATTTTGCCCCTCCGCATGCCGAAGTGCGGCGCCGGGAGGCGCCGACGAGCCGCCAGAAAGTGCAAATTCCGCTCCGGCGGATCTGGCGACTCGACAATTGCTCGGATCTTAAAATAGAAGTCTGCCCCGTAAATTTGACAAGTCGCTAAATCCGGTGGAAGTTGTTTCGCCGGAATCGGACAAGTATCGAGGGAGAGATGGCCTTCCAAAGTTTGGGTGAG
>SZWC01001968.1:184329-217376 GCA_023375785.1 Penium margaritaceum | reverse complement strand
GACCAGTTTGTTTCTGACCATTTTGTTTCTCACCAGCGTGTTTGTAACCACTGTGTTTCTGACCACTGTGTTCATGACCACTGTGTTTCTGACCACTGTTTTCCAGACCAGTGTGTTTCTGACCACTGTGTTTCTGACCAGTGTGTTTCTGACCACTGTGTTTCTGACCAGTGTGTTTCTGACCACTGTGTTTCTGACCATTGTGTTTCTGACCAGTCTGTTTCTGACCAGTGTGTTTCTGACCAGTGTGTTTCTGACCACTGTGTTTCTGACCAGTGTGTCTCTGACCAGTGTGTTTCTGACCAGTGTGTTTCTGACCAGTGTGTTTCTAACCACAATGTTTCTGACCTCTGTGTTTTTGACCAGTGTGTTTCAGACCAGTGTGTTTTTGACCACTGTGTTTCTGACCAGTGTGTTTCTGACCAGTATGTTTCTGACCACTGTTTTTCTGACCTGTGTGTGTCTGACCACTGTGTTTCTAACCACTGTGTTTCTGACCAGTGTGCTTCTGACCACTGTGGTTCCGACCAGCGTCTTTCTGACCACTGTGTTTCTGACCAGTGTATTTCTGACCACTGTGTTTCTGACCACTGTGTTTCCGACCACCGTGTTTCTGACGAGTGTGTCTGTGACCAGTGCGTTTCTGAGCAGTGTGTTTGTAACAACTGTGTTTCTTACCATTGTGTTTCTGACCACTGTGTCTCTTACCACTGTTTTTCTGACTACTGTGTTTCTGACCACTGTGTCTCTGACCAATGTGTTTCTGCCCAGCATGTCTCTGACCACTGTGTTTCTGACCAGTGTGCTGCTGACTACTGTGTTTCTGTCCACTGTGTTTCTGAGTACTGTGTTTCTGACCACTGTGTTCCGAACACTGTGTTTCAGACCACTGTGGTTCTGACCATTGTGTTTCTGACGAGCGTGTCTCTGACCAGTGCGTTTCTGAGCAGTGTGTTTCTGACCACTGTGTTTCTGTCCATTGTGTGTCTGACCAGTGTGTTTCTGAACACTGTGTTTCTGACCAGTGTGTTTCTGACCACTGTGTTTTTTACCTCTGTGTTTCTGACCACTGTGTTTCTGACCAGTGTGTTTCTGACCACTGTGTTTCTGACCAGTGTATCTCCAATCACAGTGTTCCTGACCAGTGTGTCGCTGACCACGTTGTTTCTGTCCACTGTGTTTCTGACCGGAGTCTTTATGACCACCGTGTTTCTGACCATTGTGTTTGTGACCAATGTGTTTCTGACCACTGTGTTCTGACCAGTGTGTTTCTTACCAGCTTGTTTCTGACCACTATGTTTCTGACCAGAGTGTTTGCGACCACTCTGTTTCTGACCAGTGTGTTTCTGACCACTGTGATTCTGGCCACGGTGTTTATGACCACGGTGTTTCTGACCAATGTGTTTCTGATCAGTGTGTCTCTGACCACTGTGTTTCTGACCACGGTGTATGTGACCACTGTGTTTCTCACCAGTGTGTTTATGAAAAGTGTGTTTCTGACCACTGTGTTTCTGACCACTGTGTTTCTGACCAGTGTGTTTGTGACCAGTGTGTTTGTGACCACGGTGTTTCTGACCACTGTGTTTCTGACCACTGTTCTCTTGACTTCTGTGTTCATCATCAGTGTGTTTCTGACCAGTGTGTTTCTGACCACTGTATTTCTGACTAGTGTGATTTTGACAAACGTGTTTCTAACCACTGTGTTTCTGACCAATGTGTTTCTGACCAATGTGTTTCTGGCTAGTGTGTTACTGACCAGCGTGTTTCTGACCACTGTGTTTCTTACCACTGTATTTCTGACCAGTGTGTTTCTGGCCAGTGTGTTTATGATCACTGTGTTTCGGACCAGTGTGTTTCTTACCAGCGTGTTTCTGACCACTGTATTCCGACCAGTGTGTTTCTGACCACTGTGTTTCTGACCAGTGTGTTTCTGACCACTGTGTTTCTGACCGCTGTGTTTTTGCCCACTGTGTTTCCGTCTACTAAGTTTCTGACCAGTGTGTTACTGACAACTGTGTTCTGACAAGTGTGTTTCTTACCAGTGTGTTTCTGACCACTTTGTTTCCGACCAGTGTGTTTCTGACCACTGTGTTTCTGACCAGTATGTTCCAGACCAATGTGATTCTGACCACTGTGTTTATGACCACTGTGTTTCTGACCAACGTGTTTCTGACCAGTATATATCTGACCACTGTGTTTCTGACCGGTGTGTATTTTAGCACTGTGTTTCTGACCAGTGTGTTTCTGACCAGTGTGTCTCTGACTAGTGTGTTTCTGACCACTGTGTTTCCGACCACTGTGTTTCTGACCTCTTTGTTCCTGACCAGTGTGTTTCTGACCAGTGTGTTTCTGACCACTGTATTTCTGACCAGTGTGTTTCTGACAAGTGTGTTTCTGACCCGTGTATTTCGGACCAGTGTATTTCTGACCACTGTTTTTCTGACCACTGTGTTACTAACCAGCGTGTTTAATACCACTGTGTTTCTTGCCACTGTATTTCTAACCAGTGTGTTCTGACCACTGTGTTTCTGACCAGTGTGTTTCTGACAACTGTATTTCTGACCAGTGTGTTCCTGACAAGTGTGTTTCTGACCACTGTGTCTCTGACCAGTGTATTTCTGACCACTGTGTTTCTGACCACTGTGTTACTGACCAGCGTGTTTCTGACCACTGTGTTTCTTACCACTGTATTTCTGACCAGTGTGTTTCTGACCAGTGTGTTTATGACCACTGTGTTTTGGACCAGTGTGTTTCTGACCACTGTATTTCTGACCACTGTGTTTCTGACCAGTGTGTTTCTGACCAGTGTGTTGCTGACCACTGTGTTTCTGTCCACTGTGTTTCTGACTAATGTGTTTCTGACCACTGTGTTTCTGACCATTGTGTTTCTGACCAATGTGTTTCAGACCACTGTGTTTTTACCAGTGTGTTTCTTACCAGCGCGTTTCTGACCATTGTGTTTCCGACCAGTGTGTTTCTGACCATGGTGTTTCTGACCAGTGTGTTTCTGACCACTGTGATTCTGACCATTGTGTTTATGACCACTGTGTTTCTGACCAACGTGTTTCTGACCAGTGTGTCTCTGACCACTGTGTTTCTGACCAGTGTGATTTTTAGCACTGTGTTTCTGACAAGTGTGTTTCTGACCAATGTGTCTCTGACCACTGTGTTTCTGACCAATGTGTTTCTGAACAGTGTGTTTCTGACCACTGTGTTTCTGACCACTGTGTTTCTGACCAGTGTGTTTCTGACCAGTGTGTTTCTGACCTGTGCGTTTCTGACCACTGTGCTTCTGACCACTGTGTTTCTGACCTCGGTGTTCATGACGAGTCCGTTTCTGACCAGTGTGTTTCTCACCACTGTATTTCTGACCAGTGTGTTTCTGACCACCGTGTTTCTGACCAGTGTGTTTCTGACCAGTGTGTTTATGACCACTGTGTTTCGGACCACTGTGTTTCTGACCAGTGTGTTGCTGACCACTGTGTTTATGTCCACTGTGTTTTTGACCATTGTGTTTCTGACCACTATGTTTCTGACCATTGTGTTTATGACCAATGTGTTTCAGACCACTGTGTTTATGCCCACTGTGTTGCTGACTACTGTGTTTCTGACCAGTATGTTTTTTACCACTGTGTTTCTAACCATTGTGTTTCTGACCACTTTGTTTCTGACCAGTGTGTTTCTGACCACTGTGTTTATGACCACTGTGTTTCTTACCAGTGTATTTCTGACCACCGTGTTTCTTACCAGTGTGTTTCTGGCCACTGTGTTTCTGAACACTGTGTTTCCGACCAGTATGTTTCTGACCATTGTGTTTCTGACCACTGTGTTTCTGACCGCCGTGTTTCTGACCGCTGTCTTTCTGACCAGTGTGTTTATGACCAGGGTGTTTCTGACCACTGTGTTTCTGACCACTGTGTTCCTTACCACTGTGTTTCTGACCAGTGTGTTTCTGACCATTGTGTTTCTGACCGCTGTGTTTATGACCACTGTGTTTCCTACCAGCGTGTTTCTGACCACGATGTTTCTGACCAATGTGCTTCAAAACTCTGTGTTTCTGACCACTGTGTTTCTGACCACTGTGTTTCTGACCAGTGTTTTTCTAACCAGTGTGTTTCTGACCACTGTGTTCCTGACCATTATGTTTCCGACCACTGTGTCTCTGACGAGTGTGTCTCTGACTAGTGCGTTTATGAGCAGTGTGTTTCTGATTACTGTATTCCTGACCTATGTGTTTCTGACCACTGTGTTTCTGACCACAGTGTTTCTGACCACTCTGTTTCTGACCAGTGAGTCTCTGACCACTGTATTTTGACCAGTGTGTTGCTGACCACTGGGTTTCTGTCCACTGTGTTCCTGACCAGTGCTTGTTTGACCACTGTGTTTCTGACCATTGTGTGTCTGACCAGTGTGTTTCTGACCACTGTGTTCTGACCAGTGTGTTTCTTACCAATGTGTTTCTGACCACTGTGTTTCTGACTAGTGTGTTTCCGACCACTGTGTTTCTGACCAGTGTGTTTCTGACCACTGTGTTTCTGACCACTGTGTTTATGACCACTGTGTTTCTGACCACTGTGTGTATGACTAGTGTGTTTCTGACCACTACGTTTCTGACCAGTGTGTTTCTGACCACTGTGTTTCTGACCAGTGTGTTTCAGACCACTGTGTTTGTGACCACTGTGTTTCTAACCAGGGCGTTTCTGACCCCTGTGTTTCTGACCAGTCTGTTTCTCACCAATGTGTTTTTGACCACTGTGTTTCTGACCACTGTGTTTCTTACAAGATTGTTTCTGACCAGTGTGTTTCTGACCATTGTGTTTCTGACCACCGTGTTTCTAACCACCGTGTTTCTGACCAGTGTGTTTATGACCAGTGTGTTTCTGACCAGTGTGTTTCTGACCACTGTGTTTCTGACCACTGTGTTTCTTACCAGTGTGTTTCTGACCACTGTGTTTTTTACCATTGTGCTTCTGACCACTGTGTTTGTGACCAGCGTGTTTGTGACCACTGTGCTTCTGACCACTATGTTTCTGACCACCGTGTTTCTGATGAGTGTGTCTCTGACCAGAGCGTTTATGAGCACTGTGTTTCTGACCACTGTGTTTCTCACCATTGTGTTTCTGACCACTGTGTTTCTGACCAGAGTGTTTCTCACCACTGTGTTTCTGACCACTGTGTTTCTGATAGGTGTGTTTCTCACCATCATGTCTCTGACCACTGTGTTTCTGACCAGTGTGTTGCTGTGCACTGTGTTTTTGTCCAGTGTGTTTATGAGAACTGTGTTCATGACCACTTTGTTACTCACCAATGTGTTTCTGACCAGTGTGTTTCTGACTACTATGTTTCTGACCACTGTGTTTTTCACAAGTGTGTTTCTGACCAGTGTGTCTCTGACCAGTGTGTTTCTGACTAGTGTGTTTCTGACCACTGTGTTTCTGACCTCTAAGTTTCTAACCAGTATGTTTCTGACCAGTGTGTTTCTGACCACTGTATTTCTGACCAGTGTGTTTCTGACCAGTGTGTTTCCGACCACTGTGTTTCTGACCATTGTGTTTCTGACCAGTGTGTTTCTGTCCACTGTGATTATGTCCAGTGAATTTCTGACCAGTGTGTTTCTGACAACTGTGTTTCTGACCACTGTGTTTCTGACCAGTGTGTTTCTGACCCACGTGTTTCTGACCACTGTATTTATGACAAGTGTATTTCTGACCACCCTGTTCCTGACCACTGTGTTTCTGACCTGTGTGTTTCTGACCAGTGTGTTTGTGACCACTGTACTTCTGATTGGTGTGTTTCTAACCAGTGTGTTTCTGACCACTGTGTTTATGACCTGTGTGTTTCTCGCCACTGTGTTTCTGAGCACTGTTTTTCTGACCAGTGTGCTTCTGACCGGCGTGTTTCTGACCATTGTATTTCTGACCAGTGTGTTTCTGACCAGTGTGTTTCCGACCACTGTGTTTCTGACTAATATGTGTATGACCACGGTGTTTTTGACCAGTGTGTTTCTGACCAGTGTGTCTCTGACCAGTGTGTTTCCGACCACTGTGTTTATGACCACTGTCTTTCTAACCACTGTGTTTCTGACCAGTATGTTTATGACCACTGCGTTTCTGACCAGTGTGTTTCTGACCACTGTGTTTCTCACCAGAGTGTTTCTGACCAGTGTGTTTCTGACCAATATCATTCTGACCACTGTGTTTCTGACCAGTGTGTTTCTGACCAGTGTGTCCGTGACCAGTGTGTTTCTGACCAGTGTGTTTCTGACCTCTGTGTTTCTGACATCTGTGTTTCTGACCAGTATGTTTCTGACCAGTGTGTTTCTGACCAGTGTGTTGCTGACCACTGTAGTTCCTTCCACTGTGTTTCTGACCAGTGTGTTTATGACAACTGTGTTTCTGACCATTGTGTTTCTGACCAGTGTGTTTCTGACCACTGTGTTCTTTCCAGTGTGTTTCTTAACAGTGTGTTTCTGACCATTGTGTTTCTGACCAGTCTGTTTCTAACCAATGTGTTTCTGACCACTGTGTTTTTGACCACTGTGTTCCTGACCAGTGTGTTTCTGACCAGTGTGTTTTTGACCAGTGTGTTTCTGACCAGTGTGTTTCTGACCACTGTGTTTCTGACCTCTGTATCTCTGACCAATGAGTTTCTGACCAGTGTGTTTCTGACCACTGTATTTCTGACGACTTAGTTTCTGACCTGTGTGTTTCTGACCAGTGCGTTCCTGACCAATGTGTTTCTGACCACTGTGTTTCTGCCCACTTTGCTTCTGACCATTGTGTTTCCGTCAAGTGTCTTTCTGACCAGTGTGCTTCTGACCAGTGTGTTTCTAACCACTGTGTTTCTGACCACTGTGTTTGTGAACAGTGTGTTTCTGACCACCGTGTTTCTGACCAGTGTATTTCTGACAACTGTGTTCTGACCAGTGTGTTTATAACAAGTGTGCTTCTGACCACTGTGCTTCTGACCTGTGTGTTTCTCAGCACTGTGTTTCTGACCACTGTGTTTCTGACCAGTGTGCTTCTGACCACTGTGTATCTAACCAGTGTGTTCCTGACCACTGTTTTTCTGACCAGTATGATTCTGATCACTGTGTTTCTGACCACTGTGTTTTTACTACTATGTTTATCACCACTGTGTTTTGACCAGTGTGTTTCTGATCAGTGTGTCCCTGACCACTGCTCTGACCACTGTGTTTCTGACCACTGTGTTTCTGACCTCTGTGTTTTCTGACCAGTATCTTTCTGACCAGTGTGTTTCTGACCACTGTATTTCTGACCAGTGTGTTTCTGACCAGTGTGTTTCTGACCACTGTGTTTCTGACCATTGTGTTTCTGACCAGCATGTTTCTGACCACTGTGTTCTGTCCAGTGTGTTTCTTAACAGTGTGTTTCTGACGTCTGTGTTTCCGACCAGTGTATTTCTGACCACCGTGTGTCTGACCAGTGTGTTTCTGACCATTGTGTTTATGACCAGTGTGTTTCTGACCACTGTGTTTCTGACCACTGTGTTTCTGACCATGACTTTATGACGACTGTGTTTTTGACCAGTGTGTTCCTGACCAGTGTGTTTCTGACCACTGTGTTTCTGATAAGTGTGTTTCTGACCAGTGTCTTTCTAACCAGTGTGTGTCTGACTAGTGTAATTCTGACCACCGTGTTTCTGACCACTGTGTTTCTGACCAGTGTGTTTCTGACCAGTGTGTTTCTGACCACTGTATTTCTGACCAGTGTGTTTCCTACCAGTGTGTTTCTGACCACTGTGTTTCTGACCACTGTGTTTCTGACCAGTGTGTTTCTGACCACTATATTTCTGTCCAGTGTGTGTCTGACCAGTATGCTTCTGACCGCTGTGTTTCTGACCACTGTGTTTCTGACCAATGTGTTCCTGACGAGTGTGTCTCTGACCATTGCATTTCTGAGAAGTGTGTTCATAACCACCGAGTTTCTGACCATTATATTTCTGACCAGTTTGCTTCCGACCACTGTGTTTCTGACCGTCGTGTATCTGACCACTGTGTTTCTGACCACTGTGTTTCTGACCACCGTGTTTCTGACCAATGTGTGTCTCACCAGTGTGTTTCTGACCAGCATGTCTCTGACAACCGTGTTCTGACCAGTGTGTTGCTGACCACTGTATTTTTTTCCACTGTGTTTCTTACCAGTGTGTTTTTTACCACTGTGTTTCTGACCGATGGGTTTCTGACCACTGTGTTTCTGACCACTGTGTTCTGTCCAGTGTGTTTCTTAACAGTGTGTTTCTGACTACTGTGTTTCCGACCAGTGTGCTTCTGACCACTGTGTTTGTGACCAGTCTGTTTCTGACCAGTGTGATTCTGACCACTGTGTTTCTGACCACTGTGTTTATGACCAGTGTGTTTCTCACCAGTGTGTTTTTGACCAGTGTGTTTCTGAACAGTGTGTTTCTGACCACCGTGTCTCTGACCTCTGTGTCTCTGACCAGTGAGTTTCTGACCAGTGTGTTTCTGACCACTGTGTTTTTTACCACTGTGTCTCTGACCAGTGTGTTTCTGACAAGAGTGTTTCTGGCCACTGTGTTTCTTACCACAGTATGTCTGACCAGTGTGTTTCTGACCACTGCATTTCTGACCACTTAGTTGTGACCAATGTGTTTCTGACCAGTGCCTTTCTGACCAATGTGTTTCCGACCACTATGTTTCTGACCACTTTGTTTCTGACCGTTGTGTTTCCTACAACTGTGTTTCTGACCAGTGTGCTTCACACCAGTGTGTTTCTAACCACTGTGTTTCTGATCAGTGTGTTTCTGACCATCGTATTTCTGACCAGTTTATTTATGACCACTGTGTTCTGACCAGTGTGTTTCGTACCAGTGTGTTTCTGACCACAGTGTTTCCGACCAGTGTATGTCTGACCACTGTGTTTCTGACCAGAGTGTTTCTTACCACTGTGTTTCTGACCACTGTGTTTATGACCACTGTGTTTCTGACCACTGTGTTTGTGACCAATGTGTTTCTGACCACCGTGTTTCTGACCGGTGTGTTTCTGACCACTGTTTTTCTGACAAGTGTGTTTCTGACAACTCTGTTTCTGACCAGTGTGTTTCTGACCAGTGTGTTTCTGACCAGTGTAATTATGACCACTGTGTTTCTGACCATTGTGTTTCTGACCAGTGTGTTTCTGACCAGTGTGTTTGTGTCCACTGTGTTTCTGACACCTGTGTTTCTGCCCAGTTTGTTTCTGACCAGTGTTTTTCTGACCACTGTATTTCTGGCCAGTGTATTTCTGAACAGTGTGTTTGTGACCACTGTGATTCTGACCAGTGTGTTTATGACCACTGTGTTTCTGACCACTGTGTTTCTGACCAGTTAGTTTCTGACCACTGTGTTTCTTCCCACTGTGTTTCTGACCAGTGTGTTTCTGACCACTGTATTTCTGACCAGTGTGTTTCTCACTATTGCGTTTCTGACCAATGTGTTTCTGACCACTGTGTTTATGACCACTGTGTTTCTGGCCACTGTGTTTATGACCACTGTGTTCCTGACCAGTGTGTTTCTGACCAGTGTCTTTCTGACCAGTGTGTGTCTGACCAGTGTGGTTCTGACCACTGTGTTTCTGACCACTGGGTTCTGACCAGTGTGTTTCAGACCAGTGTGTTTCTGACCATTGTATTTCTGACCAGTGTGTTTCTAACCAGTGTGTTTCTGACCACTGTGTTTCTGACCTGTGTGTTTCTGACCACTGTGTTTCTGACCACTGGGTTTCTGACCAGTGTGCTTCTGACCATTGTGTTTCTGACCAGCGTGTTTCTTACCATTGTGTTTCTGACCAGTGTGTTTCTGACCACTGTGTTTCTGACCACTGTGTTTCTGACTACCTTGTTTCTGACGAGTGTCTCTATGACCAGTGCGTTTCTGAGCAGTGTGTTTTGGCCACTGTCTTTCTGACCACTGTGTTTCTGACGAGTGTGTTTTTGACCAGCATGTCTCTGACCACTATGTTTCTGACCAGTGTGTTGCTGACCACTGTGTTTATGTCCACTGTGTTTCTGACCAGTGTGTTTATGACCACTGTGTTTCTGACCATTGTGTTTCTGACCAGTGTGTTTCTGACCACTGTGTTATTACCAGTGTGTTTATTACCAGTGTATTCATGACCACTGTGTTTCCGACCAGTGTGTTTCCGACCACTGTGTTTCTGACCAGTGTGTTTCTAACCACTGTGTTTCTGACCACCGTGTTTATAACCACTGTGTTTTTGACCCCTGTGTTTCTGACCAGTGTGTTTCTGACCACTGTGTTTCTGACCAGTATGTTTTTGACCACTGCGTTTCTGACCAGTGTGTTTCTGACCAATGTGTTTCTGACCACTGTATTTCTCACCAGTGTGTTTTTGACCAGTGTGTTTCTGTCCACTGTGTTTCTGACCACTGTGGTTCTGACCAGTGTGTTTCTGACCAGTGTGTCTGTGACCAGTGTGTTTCTGACCAGTGTGTTTCTGACCTCTCTGTTTCTGACCTCTGTGTTTCTGACCAGTATGTTTCTGACCAGTGTGTTTCTGACCACTGTTTTTTTTACCACTGTTTTTCTGACCAGTGTGTTTCTGACAAGAGTGTTTATGGCCACTGTGTTTCTTACCACTGTACGTCTGACCAGTGTGTTTCTGACTAGTGTGTGTCTGACCAGTGTGTTTGTGACCAGTGTGTTTCTGACCACTGTGTTTCTGACCACTATGTTCCTGACGAGTGTATCTCTGACCATTGCATTTCCGAGCAGTGTATTTATGACCACTGTGTTTATGACCATTGTGTTTCTGACCAGTGTGCTTACGAACACTGTGTTTCTGACCAGTGTGTATCCGACCAATGTGTTTCTGACCACTGTGTTTCTGACCAGCGTGATTCTGACCACAGTGTTTCAGACCAGTGTGTTGCTGACCACTCTAGTTCTGTCCACTGTGTTTCTGACCATTGTGTTTATGACCACTGTGTTTCTGACCATTGTGTTTCTGACCAGTGTGTTTCTGACCACTGTCTTCTATCCAGTGTGTTTCTTAACGGTGTGTTTCTGACCACTGTGTTTCCGACCAGGGTGCTTCTGACCACTGTGATTCTGACCAGTCTGTTTCTGACCAGTGTGTTTGTGACCACTGTGTTTCTGACCACCGTGTTTATGACCAGTGTGTTTCTGACCAGTATGTTTTTTACCAGTGAGTTTCTGACCAGTGTGTTTCAGACCACTGTGTTTCTGACCTCTGTGTCTCTGACCAGTGAGTTTGTGACGAGTGTGTTTCTGACCACTGTGTTCTTTACCACTGTGTTTCTGACCAGTTTGTTTCTGACCAGAGTGTTCATGTCCACTGTGTTTCTTACCATTGTAAGTCTGACCAGTGTGTTTCTGACCACTGCGTTTCTGACCACGTAGTTGTGACCAGTGTGTTTCTGACCAGTGCGTTTCTGACCAATGTGTTTCTGCCTACTGTGTTTATGACCACTTTTGTTTCTGACCATTGTGTTTCCGAAAACTGTGTTTCTGACCAGTGTGCTTCAGCCAGTGTGTTTCTGACCACTGTGTTTCTGACCACTGTGTTTCTGAACACTGTGTTTCTGACCAGTGTGTTTCTGACCACCGTGTTTCTGACCAGTGTGTTTCTGGCCACCTTGTTTCTGACCACTGTATTTCTGACCACTGTGTTCTGACCAGTGTGTTTCGTACTAGTGTGTTTATGACCACTGTGTTTCCTACCAGTGTGTTTTTGACAACTGTGCTTCTGACCAGTGTGTTTCTTACCACTGTTTCTGACCACGTTTTTTCTGACCACTGTGTTTCTGACCACTGTGTTTGTGACCACTGTGTATCTGACCACTGTGTATGTGACCACCGTGTTTCTGACCGGTGTGTTTCTGACCACTGTGTTTCTGACCTGTGTGTTTCTGACAACTGTGTTTCCGACCAGTGTGTTTCTGACCAGTGTGTTTCTGACCACTGTGGATATGACCACTGTGTTTCTGACCATTGTGTTTCTGACCAGTGTGTTTCTAACAAGTGTGTTTCTGACCAGTTTGTTTCTGACCACCGTGTTTCTGACAGCTGTGTTTCTGACCAGTTTTTTTCTGACCAGTGTGCTTCTGACCACTGTATTTCTGGCCAGTGTGTTTCTGATCAGTGTGTTTCTGACCACTATAATTCTGACTAGTGTGTTTCTGACCACTCTGTTTCTGACCACTGTGTTTCTGACCAGTTTGTTTCTGACCACTGTGTTTCTTACAACTGTGTTTCTAACCAGTGTGTTTCTTACCAGTGTGTTTCTGACCACTGTATTTCTGACCAGTGTGTTTCTGACCAGTGCGTTTCTGACCAATGTGTTTCTGACCACTGTGTTTCTGACCACTGTGTTTCTGACCACTGTGTTTCTGACCACTGAGTTTCTTACGACTGTGTTTCTGACCACTGTATTTCTGACCAGTGTGTTTATGACCACCATGTTTCTCACCAGTGTGTTTGTGACCACTGTGTTTCTGACCAGTGTGTTTCTGACCACTGTGTTTCCGACCACTGTGTTTCTGACGACTGTGTTTCTTACCAATGTGTTTCTGACCACTGTGTTTTGACCAGTGTGTTTTTGTTACCAGTGTGTTTCTGACCACTGTGTTTCCGACCACTGTGTTTCCGACCACTGAGTTTCTGACCAGCGTGTTTTCTGACCACTGTGTTTCGATCCACTGTGTTTTTGACCAGTGTATTTCTGACCTGTATGTTTCTGACCAGTGTGTTTCTGACGACTGTGTTTTTGGCCAGTATGTTTCTGACCACTGTGTTTCTGACCAGTGTGTCTCTGACCACTGTGTTTCTGACCACTGTGTTTCTCACCAGTGTGGTTCTGCCCACTGTGATTCTGACCACTGTGTTCCTGACCAGTGTGTTTCTGACCAGGGTGTCTGTGACCAGTGTGTTTTTGACCAGTTTGTTTCTGACCTCTGTGTTTCTGACCTCTGTGTTTCTAAACATTATGTTTCTGACCAGTGTTTTTCTGACCACTATATTCCTGACCAGTGTGTTTCTGACCAGTGTGTTTCTTACCAGTGTGTTTCTGACCACTGTGTTTCTGACCACTATGTTCCTGACCACTGTGTCTATGAGCAGTGCATTTATAGGCAGTGTGTTTATGACCACTGTATTTCTGACCATTGTTTTTCTGACCAGTGTGTTTCTGAACACTGTGTTTCTGACCAGTGTGTTTGTGACCACTGTGTTTCTGACCAATGTCTTTCTGACCACTGTGTTTCTGACCAGTGTGTTTCTGACCAGCATGTCTCTGATCACTGTATTTCTGATCAGTGTGTTGCTGACCACTGTAGTTTTGTCCACTGTGTTTCTGACCAGTGTGTTTCTGACCACTGTGTTTCTGACCATTGTGTTTCTGACCAGTGTGTTTCTGACCACTGTGTTCTGTCCAGTGTGTTTCTTAACAGTGTGTTTCTGACCACTGTGTTTCTGACCAGTGTGTTTGTGACTGCTGAGTATCTGACCAATGTGTTTCTGACCACTGTGTTTCTGACCACTGTGTTTCTGACCACTGTGTTTATGACCACTGTGTTTATGACCACTGTGTTTCTGACCACTGTGTTATTGACCAGTGTGTTTCTGACCACTGTGTTTCTGACCAGTGTGTTTCTGACCACTGTGTGTCTAACCAGTGTGTTTCTGACCAGTGTCTTTCTGACCACTGTGTTTATGACCAGTCTGTTTCTGACCACTGTGTTTCTGACCAGTGTGTTTCTGACCAGTGTGTGTCTGACCAGCGTGTTTCTGACGAGTGTGTTTCTGACCACTGTGTTTCTGACTCCGTGTCTCTGACCAGTGAGTTTCTGACCAGTGTATTTATGACCACTGTATTTCTGACCAGATTGTTTCTAACCAATGTTTTTCTGACCACTGTGTTACTTACCAGTGTGTTTCTGATCACTGTGTTTCTGACCAGAGTGTTTCTGGCCACTGTGTTTCTTACCACTGTATTTCTGACCATTGTGTTTCTGACCACTGTATTTCTGACCACTTAGTTTCTGACCAGTGTGTTTCTGACCACTGTGTTTCCGACCAGTGTGTTTCTGACCAGTGTGTTTCTGACCAGTGTGTTTCTGACCACTGTGTTTCTGACCAGTGTGTTTCTGACCAGTGAGTTTCTGACCACTGTGTTTCTAACCAATCTGTTTCTGACCAGTGTGTTTCTAACCAGTGTGTTTCTAACCACTGTGTTTCTGACCAGTGTGTTTCTGACCAGTGTGTTTCTGACCAGTGTTTTTCTGACCAGTGTGTTTCTGACCTCTGTGTCTCTGACCAGTGAGTTTCTGACCAGTGTGTTTCTGACCACTGTATTTCTGACCGGATTGTTCTTAATCAGTGTGTTTCTGACCAATGTCTTTCTTACCAGTGTGTTTCTGATCACTGTGTTTCTGACCAGAGTGTTTATGACCACTGTGTTACCTACCACTGTATTTCTGACCACTTAGTTTCTGACCAGTGTGTTTCTGACAAGTACGTTTTTGACCAATGTGTTTTAGACCACCCTGTTTCTGACCACATTGTTTATGACCATTGTGTTTCCAACGGCTGTGTTTGTGAGCAGTGTGCTTCTGAATAGTGTGTTTCTAACCACTGTCTTTCTGACCACTGTGTTCCCGACCACTGTGTTAATGACCAGTGTGTTTCTGACCACTGTGTTTCTGACCCGTGTGTTTATGACCACTGTGTTTCTGACCGGTGTGTTTCTGACCACCGTGTTCTGACCTGTGTGTTTCTTACCAGTGTGTTTCTGACCACTGTGTTTCCGACCAGTGTGTTTCTGACCACTGTGTTTCTGACCAGTGTGCTTATTACCACTGTCTTTCTGACCACTGTGTTTATGACCACTGTGTTTCTGACCACTGTGTTTCCGACCTGTGCGTTTCTGACCACCGTATATATGAACGGTGTGTTTCTGACCACTGTCTTTCTGACCAGTGTGTTTCCGACCACAGTGTTTCTGACCAGTGTGTTTCTGACCAGTGTGTTTCTGACCACTGTGTATATGACCATTGTGTTTCTCACCAGTGTGCTTCTGACGAGTGTGTTTCTGACCAATGTGTTTCTGACCACTGTGTTTCTGACACCTGTGTTTCTGACCAGTTTGTGTCTGACCAGTGAGTTTCTGACCACTCTATTTCTGACCAGTGTGTTTCTAAACAGTGTGTTTCTGACCACTGAGATTCTGACCAGTGTGTTTCTGACAACTGTGTTTCTGACCACTGTGTTTCTGACCAGTTTGTTTGTGACCACTTTGCTTCTTACCACTGTGTTTCTGGCCAGTGTGTTTCTGACCACTGTATTAATGACCAGTGTGTTTCTGTCCAGTGCGTTTCTGACCACTGCGTTTCTGACCACTGTGTTTCTGACCAGCGTGTTTCTGACCACTGTATTTCTGACCAATGTGTTTCTGACCACTGTGTTTCTGACCAGTGAGTTTATGACCATTGTGTTTCTCACCACTGTGTTCCTAAGCACTGTGTTTCTGACCAACTTGCGCCCTATTTATATCTTATTGGCGCCCTACTTGCGCCCTAGTTGTACCTCAGTTGGGCACTAGCTACGCTCTAATTTTGCCCTTGTTGCGCCCTAGTTGCGTCTTTCTTGCGCCCTACTTGCGCCCTATTTGTACCCTAGTTGCGCCCTACTTGCTCCCTAGTTGCGCCCTAGTTGCGCCCTTGTTGCGCCATAGTTGCGTCCTGGTTGGGCACAAGTTGCAACCTACTTGCGCCTTACTTGCACCCTACTTGCACCCTAGTTGCGCCTCAGTTGGGGACTAGCTACGCCCTTGTTGTACCCTAGTTGCGCCCTAGTTGGGTCATAGTTGTACCCTATTTGTGCTCTAGTTACGCCATAATTGTGCCATAGTTGCCCCCTAGTGGCGCCCTTGTTGCGCCCTAGTTGCGCCATTGTTGCGCCCTAGTTGTGCCCTAGTTGCGCCCTAGTTGCGCCCTACTTGCGCAAATGTCGTGTCCTAGTCGCGCCCTAGTTGCGTCCTAGTTGCATCCTATTTGTGCCCTAGTTGTACCCTAGCTGCGCCCTAGTTGCGCACTACCTGCCCCCAGTTGCGCCCTAATTGCAACCTAGTTACGCCCTAGTTGCGCCCTAGTTGCGCCCTAGTTGCACCCTTGTTGCGCCCAAGTCGCGCCCTAGTCGCGCCCTAGTCGCGCCCTAGTTGCACCCTACTTGCGCACTAGTTGCACCCTAGTTGCGCCCTAGTTGCGCCCTAGTTCCGCCCTAGTTATGCCCTAGTTGCGTCCTAGTTGCGCACTAGTTGTGCCTTAGTTGGTCCCTAGTTGCGCCCTTGTTGTGCCCGGGCGCCCTAGTTGAGCCCTAGTTGTGCCCTACTTGCACCCTAGTTGCACCATAGTTACGCAATAGTTGCGCCCTAGTTGCATCCTCGTTGCGCCCAAGCTGCGCCGTAGTTGCGCCCTAGTTGCGCCTTTATGGCACCTACTTGTGCCATAGTTGCGCCTCAGTTGGGCACTAGCTACGCCCTAGTTGTCCCCAAGTTGCGCCCTAGTTGCATCCTACTTGCGCCCTAGTTGCGCCTTAGTTGCCCCCTAGTTGCGCCCAACTTGCACACTAGTTGCACCCTAGTTGCATCCTATTTGCGCCCTAGTTGCGCCCTAATTGTGCCCTAGTTGCGCCCTAGTTGTCCCTTGTTGCGCCATCGTTGCGCCCTAGTTGTGCCATAGTTGCGCCCTAGTTGCGCCCTAGTTACGCCCTAGTTGTGCCCTACTTGTGCCCTAGTTGCGCCCTAGTTGCGCCGTAGTTGCGCCCTAGTTGCGTCCTAGTTGCGCACTAGTTACGCCTTAGTTGTGACTTAGTTGCGCCTACCTGCGTCCTACTTGCGCCCTCGTCGCGCCCTAGTTGGACCCTGCTTATGCCCTCGATGCATCCTAGCTGCGTCCTAGTTGCGCCCTTCTTGCGCCCTTATTGCACCATGTTTACGCCATATTGGCGCCCTACTTGCGCCCTAGTTGCGTCTCAGTTGGACACTAGCTACGCCCTAGTTGCACCCTAGTTGTGCCTTAGTTCCTTCCTACTTGTGCCCTACTTGCGCCCTAGTTGCGCCTATGTTGCACCCTAGTTGCACCTTAGTTGTGCCCTAGCTGCGCCCTAGTTCCGCCCTAGTTGCACCATATTTGCGCCCTAGTTGCATCCTAGTTGCGCCCTAGTTGCACCCTAGTTGCGCTCTAGTTGTGCCCTTGTTGCGCCCTTGTTGTGCCCTCGTTGCACCCTCCTTGCGCCCTAGTTGTGCCCTAGTTGCGCCCTAGTTGTGCCCCACTTGCGCCGTAGTTGCGCCCTAATTGTGCCCTACGTCCGCCCTACTTGCGCCTGATTTGCACCCTAGTTGCGACCTAGTTGTGCCCTAGTTGTACCCTAGTTGCGCCCTGGTTGCACCCTAGTTGCGCCCTAGTTACGCCCTTGTTGCGCCCTACTTGCACCCTAGTTACGCCCTACTTGCGCCCTAGTTGCGCCCTAGTTGCGCCCTAGTTGCGCCATGGTTGCGCCCTAGTTGCGCCCTAGTCGTGCCCTAGTTGCGCCCTAGTTGCGCTCTAGTTGGGCCCTAATTGCACCCTACTTACGCCCTTATTGCACCCTACTTGCGCCCTAATGGCACCCTACTTGCACCCTAGTTGTGCCTTAGTTGGGCACTAGCTACGCCCTAGTTGTGCCCTAGTTTCGCCCTAGTTGCGTCCTACTTGCTCCCTACTTGCGCACTAGTTGCGCCTTAGTTGCGCCTTAGTTGCGCCGAACTTGCGCACTAGTTGCACCCCAGTTGCGCCCTAATTGTGGCCTAGTTGCGCCCTAGTTGCACTCTAGTTGCGCCCTGGTTGCACCATACTTGCGCCCTAGTTGCGCCATAGTTGCGCTCAAGTTGCACCATACTTGCGCCCAAGTTGCGCCTAAGTCGCGCCCTAGTTGCGCCCAACTTGCAAACTCGTTGCACCCTAGTTTCGCCCTAGTTGCACGCTAGTTACGCCCTTATTGCGCCCTTATTGCACCAAATTTACATCCTACTGGCGCCGTACTTGCGCCCTAGTTGTGCCTCAGTTGGGCACTAGCTACGCCCTAGTTGTGCCATAGTTGCGTCCTAGTTGCGTCTTACTTGCGTCCTACTTGCATCCTAGTTGCACCCTAGTTGCGCCATACTTGCACCATAGTTGCGCCCTAGTTGCGCCCTAGTTGCCCCCTGAGTGCGCGCCCTAGTTGCGCACAAGTTGCACCATACTTGCGCCCTACTTGCCCCCTACTTACGCCCTAGTTGCGCCTCAGTTTGGCTCTAGCTATGCCCTAGTTGTGCCCTAGTTGTGCCCTAGTTACATCCAAGTTCCGCCCTTGTTGCACCTCATTTGCCCCCAGTTGCGTCCTAATTGCACCCTAGTTGCGCCCTATTTGCGCCTTAGTTGCGCCCTATTTGCGCCCTAGTTGCGCCTTGCTTTCACCATAGTTGCGCCCTAGTTGCGCCCTAGGTGCGCCCTAGTTGTGCCCTAGTTGCGCCCTAGTTGTACCCTAGTTGCGCCATAGTTGCGTCCAAGTTCTGCCCTAGTTGCGCCTCATTTTCCCCCAGTTGCGCCCTAATTGCGCCCTAGTTGCGCCCTAGTTGCGCCCAAGTCGCGCCCTTGTTGCGCATTAGTCGCGCCCTAGTTGCGCCCTTGTCGCGCTCTAGTTGCACCCTAGTTGCACCTAAGTTGCGCCCTAGTTACCCCCTAGTTAAGCCCTAGTTACGCCCTAGTTGCGTCCTACTTGTGTCCTAGTTGCGTCCTTGTTGGAACCTAGTGGCGCCCTAGTTGCGCCCTAGTTGCGCCCTAGATGTGCCCTATTTGTGCCCTAGTTGCACCCTACTTGCGCCCTACTTGCGCCCTAGTTGCGCCCTAGTTGCGCCCTTGTTGCGCCCTACTTGCGCCCTACTCTCGTCCTAGTTGCGCCTCAATTGGGCACTAGCTACGCCCTAGTTGTACCCTAGTTGCGCCTTAGCTGCGTCATACTTGTGTCCTACTTGCGCCCTAGTTGCGCATTAGTTGCACCTTAGTTGCGCCGTAGTTACGCCTTACGTACGCCCTAGTTGCGCCCAAGTTGCACCCTACTTGCACCCTAGTTGCACCCCAGTTGCGCCCAAGTTGCGCCCTAGTTGTGCCCTTATTGCGCCCTTGTTGCACCCTTGTTGCGCCCTCGTTGCGCTCTCATTGCGCCCTCGTTGCTCCCTCATTGCGCTCAAGTTACGCCCTAGTTGCGCCTTTGTTACACTCTAGTTGTGTTCCAATTGTGCCGTAGTTGCGCCATACTTGCGCCCTACGTGCGTCCTACTTGCGCCCTAGTTGCATGCTTGTTGCGCCCTAGTTGCACCCTAGTTGCACCCTAGTTGCACCCTAGCTGCGCACTAGTTACGCCCTAGTTGCGCCCTAGTTGCACCCTAGTTGCGCCCTAAATGCGCCCTTGTTGCACCCTAGTCATGTGGTAGTCGTGCCATAGTCACACCCTAGTTGCGCCCTAGTTGTGCCCTAGTGGCGCTCTAGTTGCACCCTATTTGCGCCCTTATTGCACCCTACTAGCGCCCTACTGGCACCCTTCTTGCGCCCTATTTGTGCCTTAGTTGGGCACTAGCTACGTGCTAGTTATGCCCTGGTTGCGCCCTAGTGGCGTCCTACTTGTGCCCTACTTGCGCGCTCGTTGCGCCTTGGTTGCGCCTTAGTTGCACCTTAGTTGCGCCCAACTTGCACACTAGTTGCACCCTAGTTGCACCCTAGTTGCGCCCTATTTGTGCCCTGGTTGCGCCCTAGTTGCGCCCTGGTTGCGCCCCAGTTGGGCCCTAGTTGTGCCTTAGTTGCACCCTAGTTGCGCCCTAGTTGCGCCCTAGTTGCGACCTAGTTGCGTCCTAGTTGTGCCCTCGTTGTGCCCTAGTTGTGCCCTAGTTGCACCCTGGTTGCGCCCTAATTGCACCCTAGTTGCGCCCTAGTTGCACCCTAGTTGTGCCCTCGTTCTACCCTTGTTGCACCCTCGTTGCGCCCTAGTTGTGCCCTTGTTGCGCCCCTGTTGCGCCCTAGTTGCGCCCTAGTTGCGTCCTAGTTGCGCCCTAGTTGCGCCCTAGTTGTGCCCTACTTGCGCCCTACTTGCACCCTAGTTGCGCTCTACTTGCACCCTGGTGCTTCTTACTTGCGCCCTATTTGCGCTATTCTTCCGCCCTTCTTGCGCCCTTATTGAACCCTACTTTCACCCTACTGGCGCCCTACATACGCCCTAGTTGCGCCTCAGTTGGGCACTAGCTATGCCCTCATTGTGCCATAGTTGCGCCCTAGTTGCGTCTTACTTGCGCCCTACTTGCGCCCTAGTTGCACCCTGGTTGCGGCCAACTTGCACCCTAGTTGCACCCTGGTTGCACCCTAGTTGCGTCCTGGTTGCGCACAAGTTGCAACCTACTTGCGCCCTACTTGCACCCTACTTGCGCCCTAGTTGCGTCTCAGTTGGGCACAAGTTGCGCCCTACTTGTACTCTAGTTGCGCCCTAGTTGCGTCCTACTTGTGCACTATTTGCGCCCTAGTTGCGCCTTAGTTACACCCTAGTTGCGCCCTACTTGCGCCCTAGTTGCACCCTAGTTGCGTCCTAGTTACGCCCTAGTTGCGCCCTAGTTGCACCCTAGTTGCACCCTAGTTGCGCCCTAGTTGTGCCCTGGTTGCGCTCGTGATATGAGTACATAGTGGACTTCTTCGGTCATAGTCAGTGACGTGTGCATCATTTGGTTGGTCACTATGCACGCTAGCCACACCGTGCTATGAGTTGTTGAAAATATTTCTACTTGCTAGTTGACAACTAGTGTTCCCAACCCATGTTTCCCCCACTGACCATTTGTGACTCGTGTTATGAGTTTTCAATGCTGGCCATACACTGTAAAATCTGTTTGGCCATGGTTTGTGACATATGCCTACTTTGGTTTGTCACTGTACATGGTTACCACGCCGTGTCACTACGTATCAAAGGTATTTATGCTCTCTTGTTGACAGCTAGTGTTCCCAAACCATGGTTTGGGAATACTAGTTGTCGACTAGCAAGTACAAATACCTTCAATATGTAGTGGCACAGCATGGCTACCATGCACATTGACCAACCAAAGTATGCATATGTCACTGACCATGATCAACGAATTTCACTTCATGGGGTCAGCGTTAACAACTCACAACACGAGTCACCGATAGTCAGAAATGGGTAACAATGATTTTGGAACACTAGCTATCAACTATAAAGCACAACGACCTTCAACACGCAGTGACACGGCATGGTAACCACGTACAGTGACTAACCAAACTAGGCATATGTCACTAACCATGACCAAAAAAAATCAATATGATTGGTCAATGTTCACAACCCACAACGAGACACAACTGGTCAGAGGGGGAAAACATGGTTTTTAAACACTCTGTGTCTTGTAGCAAGTAGAAAGATTTTTTGTATGTATTGGCATGGTGTGGCTACCATGCACAATGACCTATCCAAGTAGGCATGTGTCACTGCTCATGCGCAAAGAAGTTTAGTGTGCGTGGTCAACGTTCACAACTCATAATACAAGTAAAAAATGGGCAGAGGGAGAAACAATGGTTTGGGAATACTCGGTATCGACTAGCAAGTACAAAGACCTTCGTTAAGAGGTGGCACGGTGTGGCTACCATGCACAATGACCAACCAAAGTATGCTTGTGTCACTGAAAATCATGAAAAGAGTTTCACTGTGTGTAGTCAATTTCCCTTCTTACGGCTGGTCAATAGGAGCAATGGTTGAGATGTTATTCAAGCTCGAAGTTGCAAATTTGAAAATCCGTCTGAGTCATTTCTTTTATTAAACTAACTTTCTTATCATTCATACTCTTGAAAACTAACCTCTAATCTTACACCCCATTACTTTATAACCCTTACCCACAGGAACCCTTAGAATGTCATTTGGATATCGTATGAACACCATGTGAGTTGGCCTAGTGCTCATAGAGTTACATTCTGGAACGGTAGGTCCTGGGTTTGAATCCTCGTCCGCGGAATGTAGAATAGGCTCGCACCACTCCGCAACCAGTTCGCACCACTCCGCAACCAGTTTCTACCCCTTGGCAACCCGTTCGCACCACTCCGCAACCAGTTCGCACCACTCCCCAACCAGTTCGTACCCCTTCGCAACCCGTTTGTACCACTCCGCAATCCATTCGCACCAATCCGCAACCACTTTGCACCGCTCCGTAACCAGTCCGCACCACTCAGCAACCAGTTCGCACCACTCCGCAGCAAGTTCACACCACTTCCGCAACCAGTTCGCACCACTGCGCAACCAGTACAAACCACTCCGCAACCAGTTGCACCACTCTTCAACCAGTTCGCACGACTCCGCAACCAGTTCCCACCACTCCACAGCCATTTTGCACCACTTCCGCAACCAGTTGGCACCACTCCGCAACCAGAACGAACCACCCCGCAACCCATGTGCACCACTCTTCAACCAGTTTGCACCACTCCGCAACCAGTTCGCACCACTCCGCAACCAGTTCGCACCACTACGCAACCAGTTTGCACCACTCCGCAACCAGTTCGCACCACTCCGCAACCAGTGTGCACCACTCCGCAACCAGTTCGCACCACTCCGCAACCAGTTTGCACCACTCTGCAACCAGTTCGCACCACTCCGCAACCAGTTCCCACCACTCCTCAACCAGTTCACACCACTCCGCAACAGGTTTCCACCACTCCGCAACCAGTTCGCACCACTCCATAACCAGTTCGCACCACTCAGCAACCAGTTCGCACCACTCCGCAACCAGTTCGCACCAATCCGCAACCAAATTGCACCACTCCACAACCAGTTCGCAACACTCCGCAAGCAGTTCCCACAACTCCGCAACCAGTTAGCACCACTCCGCAACCAGTTCGCACCACTCCGCAACCAGTTTGCACCAGTCCGCAACCAGTTCGCACCACTCCACAACCAGTTCAAACCACTTCCCAACCAGTTCGCACCACTCCACAACCTGTTCAAACCACTCCGCAACCAGTTTGCACCACTCTCCAACTACTTCGCACCACTCTGCAACCAGTTTGCACCACTCCGCAACAAGTTCGTACCAATCCGCAACCAGGTCGCACCACTCCGCAACCAGTTGGCACCACTCTGCAGCCCGTTCGTACCACTTTACAACCAGTTCGCACCACTCCGCAACCAGTCCCCACCACTCCTCAACCAGGTCGCATCACTCCCGCAACCAGTTCGCACCACTCCACAAGCCGTTCACACAACTTTGCAACCAGTTTGTACCATTCCGAACCCAGTTTGCACCACTCCGCAACCAGTTTGTACCACTCCCCAACCAGTTCGCACCACTCCGCAAGCAGTTCGCATAACACTGCAACCAGTTGGCACCAATGTGCAACTTGTTCACACCACTCCGCAACCAGTTCGCACCACTCCGCAACCATTTCGCACCCCTTCGCAACCCGTTTGTACCACTCCGCAACCCATTCGCACCAATCTGCAACCAGTTCGCACCACTCCCTGACCAGTTCGCACCACTCCGCGACCAGTTCGCAGCACTCTACAACCAGTTCGCACCACTCAGCGACCAGTTCGCACCACCCCGCAACCAGTTTCCACCACTCCGCAACTAGTTCGCACCACTCCGCAACCAGTTTGCACCACTCAGCATCCAGTTCGCACCACTCCGCAGCCAGTTCGCACCACTTCCGCAGCCAGTTTGCACCACTCCGCAACCAGTTTGCACCCCTCCGTAACCAGTTCGCACCACTCCGCAACCCGTTCGCACCACTCCGCAACCAGTTGGCACCACTCCGCAACCAGTTCGCACTACTCCGCAGCCACTTCGCACCACTCCGCAACCAGTTCGTACCACTCCCCAACCAGTTCGCACCCCTCCGCAAGCAGTTCGCACCCCTCCGTAGCCCGTTCGCACCACTCCGCAACCAGTTGGCACCACTCCGCAACCAGTTCGCACTACTCCGCAGCCACTTCGCACCACTCCGCAACCAGTTCGTACCACTCCCCAACCAGTTCGCACCCCTCCGCAAGCAGTTCGCACCCCTCCGTAGCCCGTTCGCACCACTCCGCAACCAGTTGGCACCACTCCGCAACCAGTTCGCACTACTCCGCAGCCACTTCGCACCACTCCGCAACCAGTTCGTACCACTCCCCAACCAGTTCGCACCCCTCCGCAAGCAGTTCGCACCCCTCCGTAGCCCGTTCGCACCACTCCGCAACCAGTTGGCACCACTCCGCAACCAGTTCGCACTACTCCGCATCCAGTTCGCACCACTCCGCAGCCAGTTCGCACCACTTCCGCAGCCAGTTTGCACCACTCCGCAACCAGTTCCCACCACTCCGCAACCAGTTCGCTCCACTCGGCAACCAATTCGCACCACTCCACATCCAGTTCACAACACACCACAACCAGTTCGCACTCCTCCGCAACCAGTTCGCACAACACCACAACCAGTTCGCACCATGTTGCAACCAGTTTGCACCACTCCGCAACCAGTTTGCACCACCCGCAACCAGTTTGCACCACTCCGCAACCAGTTCGCACTACTCCGCATCCAGTTCGCACCACTCCGCGACCAGTTCCCACCACTCCACAACCAGTTCACACCACTCCACAACCAGTTTGCACCACTCCACAACCAGTTCGCAGCACTCCGCAACCAGTTTGCACCACTCCGCAACCAGTTAGCACCACTCTGCAACCAGTTCGCACCACTCCGCAACCAGTTCGCACCACTCTGCAACCAGTTCGCACCACTCCGCAACGAGTTTGCACCACTCCGCAACCAGTTTGCACCTCTCCGCAACCAGTTCCCACCTCTCCGCAACCAGTTCGCACCACTCCATAACGAGTTTGCACCACTTCACAAGCAGTTCGCACCTCTCCGCAACCAGTGCGCACCACTCCGCAACCAGTTCGCACCACTCCGCAACCGGTTTGGACCACTCCGCAACCAGTTCGCACCACTCCGCAACCAGTTCGTACCACTCCCCAACCAGTTCGCACCACTCCACAACCGGTTTGCACCACTCCGCAACCATTTCGCACCACTCCGCAACCCGTTTTCACCACTCGACAACTAGTTGACACCACTCTGCAGCCAGCTCGTAACACTCCGCAACCAGTTCGCACCACTATTCAACCAGTTCTCACCACTCCGCAACCAGTTATCGCCACTCCGCAACCAGTTCGCACCACTGCGCGACCAGTTCACACCACTCCGCAACCAGTTCACACCAATCCGCAACCAGCTCGCACCACTCGGCAACACGTTCGCACCACTCCACAAGCAGTTCGCACCACTCAGCAACCAGTTCGCACCACTCTTCAACCAGCTCTCACTACTCTGCAACCAGACATCCCCACTCCGCAATCAGTTCACACCACTCAGCAACCAGTCAGAACCACTCCGCAGCCAGTTCGCACCACTCAGCAACCGTTTTGCACCACTCCGCACCCAGTTCGCACCACACCGCAACCAGTTCGTACCACGCTATAACCAGTTCGAACCACTCCGCAACCAATTCGAACCACTCCGCAACGAGTTCGCACCTCTGCGCAACCAGTTTGCACCACTCTGCAACCAGTTTGCATCACTCCGCAACCAGTTCGCACCACTCCGCAACGCGTTTGCACCATTCCACAACCAGTTCACACCACTCAGCAACCAGTTTTCACCACTCTGCAACCAGTTCACACCACTCGGCAACCGGTTTGCACCACTCCGCAACCAGTTCGCACCACTTCGCAACCAGTTTGCACCCCTCTTTAACCAGTTCTCACCACTCTGCAACCAGTTCACACCACTCGGCAACCGGTTTGCACCACTCCGCAACCAGTTCGCACCACTTCGCAACCAGTTTGCACCCCTCTTTAACCAGTTCTTACCACCCCGCAACCAGCTCTCGCCACTCTGCAACCAGTTCGCACCACTCAGCAACCAGTTAGCACCACTCAGCAACCAGTTCGCACCACTCCGCAACCGTTTTGCACCACTCCGCAACCAGTTTGCACCACACCGCAACCAGTTTGCACCACGCTGTAACCAGTTCGCACCACTCCACAGCTAGTTCAAACCACCCCGCAACAAGTTCGCACCTGTGCGCAACCAGTTCGTACCACTCCGCAACCAGTTCGCATCACTCCGCAACCAGTTCGTACCATTCAGCAACCAGTTTGCACCACTCCGCAACCAGTTCGCACCACTCCGTAACCAGTTCGCACCACTCCGTAACCAGTTCGCACCACTCCGTAACCAGTTCGCACCACTCCGTAACCAGTTCGCACCACTCCGTAACCAGTTCGCACCACTCCGTAACCAGTTCGCACCACTCCGTAACCAGTTCGCACCACTCCGTAACCAGTTCGCACCACTCCGTAACCAGTTCGCACCACTCCGTAACCAGTTCGCACCACTCCGTAACCAGTTCGCACCACTCCGTAACCAGTTCGCACCACTCCGTAACCAGTTCGCACCACTCCGTAACCAGTTCGCACCACTCCGTAACCAGTTCGCACCACTCCGTAACCAGTTCGCACCACTCCGTAACCAGTTCGCACCACTCCGTAACCAGTTCGCACCACTCCGTAACCAGTTCGCACCACTCCGTAACCAGTTCGCACCACTCCGTAACCAGTTCGCACCACTCCGTAACCAGTTCGCACCACTCCGTAACCAGTTCGCACCACTCCGTAACCAGTTCGCACCACTCCGTAACCAGTTCGCACCACTCCACAGCTAGTTCACACCACCCCGCAACAAGTTCGCACCTGTGCGCAACCAGTTCGCACCACCCCGCAACCAATTCCCACCACGCTGTAACCCGTTCGCAGCACTCCGCAGCAAGTTCGAACCACTCTGCAACGAGTTCACACCTGTCCGCAACCAGTTCATACCACTCCGCAACCAGTTCCCACCACTCCGCAACCAGTTTACACCACGCCGCAACCAGTTCGCACCAATCCGCGACCATTTCGCACCATTCCGCAACCAGTTCGCACCGCTTTGCAGCCAGTTCGCACCACTTCCGCAACCAGTTTGCACCAGTCCGCCACCAGCTTGCACCGCTCCGCAACCAGTTCACACCACTCTGCAACCAGTTCGCACCACTCCGCAACCAGTTTACACCACGCGGCAACCAGTTCGCACCACTCCGCAACCAGTTCGCACCACTCCGCCACCAGTTTGCACCACTCTTCAACCAGTTCTCACCACTCCGCAACCACTTCTCGCCACTCCGCAAGCGGTTCGCACCACTCAGAAACCATTTAGCACCACCCCGCACCCAGATCGCACCACTCTGCAACCGGTTTGCACTACTCCTCACCCAGTTCGCACCACACCGCAACCAGTTTGCACCACGCCGTAACCAGTTTGCACCACTCCGCAGCCAGTTCAAACCACTCCGCAACCTGTTCGCACCTTTTCGCAACCAGTTCGCACCACTCATCAACCAGTTTGCACCACTCCACAACCAGTTCGCACCACTCCGCAACCCGCTTTCACCACTCTGCAACCAGTTTGCACCACTCCGCAACCAGTTCCTCTGAACGCAACCAAACGCACCACATAGTAATGCATTTGGTTGCGCAGTGGTGCGAACTGGTTGCGGAGTGGTGCGCACTGGGTGTGGAGTGGTACGAAACTGGTTGCGGAGTGGTGCGAACTGGTTGCGGAGTGGTGTGAACTGGTTGCGGAGCGGTGCGAACTCGATGCGGAGTGATGCAATATGGCTGGGGAGTGGTGCGTTTGGTTGCCCAGTGGTGCGAACTGGTTGCGGAGTGGTGCAAACTAGTTGCGAAGTGGTGCGAACTGGTTGCGGAGTGGTGCGAATCGGTTGCAAAGTGGTGGGAACTGGCTGCGGAGTGGTGCAAACTGGTTGCGAAGTGGTGCGAACTGGTTGCGGAGTGGTGCAAACTAGTTGCGAAGTGGTGCGAACTGGTTGCGGAGTGGTGCAAACTAGTTGCGAAGTGGTGCGAACTGGTTGCGGAGTGGTGCAAACTAGTTGCGAAGTGGTGCGAACTGGTTGCGGAGTGGTGCAAACTAGTTGCGAAGTGGTGCGAACTGGTTGCGGAGTGGTGCAAACTAGTTGCGAAGTGGTGCGAACTGGTTGCGGAGTGGTGCAAACTAGTTGCGAAGTGGTGCGAACTGGTTGCGGAGTGGTGCAAACTAGTTGCGAAGTGGTGCGAACTGGTTGCGGAGTGGTGCAAACTAGTTGCGAAGTGGTGCGAACTGGTTGCGGAGTGGTGCAAACTAGTTGCGAAGTGGTGCGAACTGGTTGCGGAGTGGTGGGAACCGGTTGCGGAGTGGTGCGAACTGGTTGCAGAGTGGTGTGAACTGGTTGCGGAGCGGTGCAAGCTGGTGGCGGAGTGGTGCAAACTGGTTGCGGAGTGGTGCAAACTGGTTGCGGAGTGGTGCGAACTTGTTGCGGAGGGGTGCAAACTGGTTGCGGAGTGGTGTGACCTGGTTGCGGAGTGGTGCGACCTGGTTGCGGAGTGGTGCGAACTGGTTGGGGAGTGGTCAAACTGGTTGCAGAGTGGTGCGAACTGGTGGCAGAGTGGTCCATGCTGGTTGCGGAATGGTGCGAACTGGTTGCAAAGTGGTACAAGCTGGCTGCAAAGTGGTGCGAACTGGTTGCGGAGTGGTGTGAACTGGTTGCGGAGTGGTGCGAACTGGTGCGGAGTGGTGCGAACTGGTTCCGGAGTGGTGTAAACTGGTTGCGGAGTGGTGCGAACGGGTTGTGGATAGGCGCAGACTGGTTGCGGGGTGGTCAAAATTGTTGCGGAGTGGTGCGATTGGTTGCGGAGTGGTGCAAACTGGTTGCAGAGTGGTGGGAACGGATTGCAGAGTGGTGTGAACTAGTTGCTGAGTGGTGCGATCTGGTCGCCGAGAGGTCCGAACTTGTTGCGAGTGGTGCCAACGGGTCGCTGAGTGGTGCGAACGGGTTGCGAAGGGTAGCCACACCATGCCACTACTTATTGAAGGTCCTTGTGCTTGCTAGTTGATACCTGGCATTCCCAAATTATCGTTCCCCCCTCTGACCATTTGTGACTCGTATTATGAGTTGTCAACGTTGACCACACACTGCGGATTTCTTTGGTCAAAGGCAGTACATGTGCCTTCCTTTGTCGGTCATTGTGCATGGTAGTCACACCATGCTACTACTTATTGAAGGTCGTTGCCCTGGCTAGTTGAACGTTGACGATCCATATTGAGATTCTACTAGTCGTGTTATGGGTTGTGATTGTTGACAATCCATATTGAGATTATTTGGTCATGGTCGGTGACATATGCCTAGTTTGGTTGTTTGGTGTGCAGAGTACCCACACCCTGCCACTCTTATTGCAATCCTTTATACTTTATGGTCGATACATAGGGTTCCCAAGCCATTGTCTCTCCCTCTGACCATTTTTTTACTCGTGCTATGAGTTGTCAATGTTGACCACACATACTGGACTTATTTGGTCATAGTCTGTGACGTATGCATCCTTTGGTTGGTCACTGTACACGCTAGCCACACCGTGCCACTACTTGTTGAAGGTCTTTGTACTTGCTAGTTGATAACTAGTGTTCCCAACTCATTGTTTCCCCCTGTAACCATTTGTGACTCGTGTTATGAGTTGTCAAAGTAGACAACACAAAGTGACATTCTTTGGTCATGGTCAGTGACATATGCCTACTTTGGTTGGTCATTGTACATGGTAGCCACCCCATGCCACTACTTATTCAAGGTCATTGTTCTTGCTAGTTGAGACCTGGTGTTCCCAAATAATTGTTTCCCCCTCTTATCATTTGTGACTTGTGTTATGAGTTGTCAACGTTGACCACACACAACGGATCTCTTTGGTCAAAGGCAATGAACATGCCTCTTTTGGTCAGTCATTGTTCATGGTAGCCACGCTGTGCTACTACATATTGAAGTTCGTTGTACATGCTAGTTGAAAACTAATATTCCAAAACCACTGTTTCCCCCTCTGACAATTTGTGACTCGTGGTATGGGCTGTGAATGTTGACCACCCATATTGAAGTTATTTGGTCATGGTCAGTGACATGTGCCTAGTTTGGTTGATTGGTGTGCAAAGTAGCCACACAGTGCCACTACTTTTTAAGTTTTTTGTCCTTTCTAGTCACTACATAGGATTCTCAATCCATTGTCTCTCCCTCTGAACATTTTTGACTCGTGTTATTAGTTGTCAATGTTGACCACACATAGTGGATTTCTTTGGTCTCAGTCAGTGACGTATGCTTCCTTTGGTTGGTCACTGTGTACGCTAGCCACACCGTGCCACTACTTGTTGAAGATGTCTGTACTTGCTAGTTGATAACTAGTGTTCCCAACCCAGGTTTTCCCCCTCAGACCATTTGTGACTCGTGTTATGAGTTTCCAACGTTGACCACACACTGTGAATTTTGTTTGGTCATGGTAGTGGCATATGCCTACTTTGGTGTTCACTGTACACGGTTGTCAAGTCGTGTCACTAGGCACTGACGGTCTTTGTGCTTTCTAGTTGATAGCTAGTGCTCCCAAACAATTGTTATCCCCTCTGACTATCTGTGACTCTTGTTGTGAGTCGTCAGCGTTCACGACATGAAGTGTGATTCGTTGGTCATGGTCAGTGTCACGTGCATACTTAGGTTGGTTGCTGTGCATGGTAGCCACACTGTGCCACTGCATATTGATGGTCATTGTACTTGCAAGTCCATGACTAATACTAAGAAACCATTGTTTCCCCCTTTGGCCACAAGTGACTCGTGTTATGAGCTGTCAAAGTTGACCACACATAGTGACATTCTTTGGTCATGGTCAGTGACATATGCGTACTTAGGCTGGTCATTGTACATGGTAGCCACACCGTGCCACTACTTATTGAAGGTCCTTGTGCTTGCTATTTGATACCTGGTGTTACCAAATCATCGTTCCCCCCTCTGACCATCTGTGACTTGTATTATGAGTTGTCATCGTTGACAACACACACCAGATTTCTTTGGTCAAAGGCAGTACATATGCCTATTGTGGTCGATGACTGTGCATGGTAGCTGCACCGTGCTACTACTTATTGAATGTTGTTGTACTTGCTAGTTGAAAACTAATAGTCCGAAACCATTATTTCCCCCTCTGACCATTTGTGACTCGTGTTATGGTCTGTGAACGTTGACCACCCATACTGACATTCTTTGGTCATGGTCAGTGACATTTGCCTAGTTTGGTTGTTTGCTGTGCGTAGGAGCCACGCCGTACCACTACTTATTGAAGTTATTTGTCTGTTCTAGTTGCTACATAGGGTCCCCAGTCCATTTTCTCTCCCTCTGACCATTTGTGACTTGTGTTATGAGTTGTCAATGTTGATCACATATAGTGGACTTCTTTGGTCATAGTCAGTGACGTATGCGTCATTTGGTTGGTCACTGTGCACGCTGGCCACAGCGTGCTACTACTTGTTGAAGGTCTTTGTACTTGCTATTTGATAACTAGTTTTCCCAACCCATTTTTCCCCCTCTGACCATTTGTGACTCGTGTTATGAGTTTTTAACGTTGACCACACACTGTGAAATTCGTTGTGTCATTATTAGTGGCATATGCCTACTTTGGTCTGTCAATGTACGTGGTTGCCATGCCGTATCACTACGTGTTGAAGGTTTTTGTGCTTTCTAGTTGATTGCTAGTGTTCGTAAACCATTGTTATCCGATCTGACTATTTGTGACTCGTGTTGTGAGTTGTCAACGTTGACAACATGAAGTGAAATTATTTGGTCATGATCAGTGACATATGCATACTTTGGTTCGTCGCTGTGCATGGTAGCCACACTCAGCCACTGCATGTTGAAGGTCTCTGTACTTGATTGTCGATAACTAATATTCACAAACCATTGTTTCCCCCCTCTGACAAATTGTGACTCGTATTATGAGTTGCCAAAGTTGACCACACATGGTGACATTCTTTGGTCATGGTCAGTGACAAATGCCTACTTTGGTTGGTCATTGTACATGTTAGCCACACCGCGTGCTTTCTAGTTTATACCTGGTATTCCCGAACTCCCCCCCTGACCATTTGTGACTCGTATTACTAATTGTCAACGTTAATAACACACAGCGGAATTCTTTGGTCAAAGGCAGTACATATGCCTACTTTGGTCGGTCATTGTGCATGGTAGCCACACGGTGCTACTTATTATCGAAGGTCGCTGTACTTGCTAGTTGAAAACTAATACTCCGATACCATTGTTTCCCCCGCTCTGACTATTTGTGACTCGTGTTATGGGTGGTGAACGTTGACCACCCATACGGAAATTCTTTGGTCCTTTGTAATTTGTAGTCAATACATATGGTTCCCAAACCACTGTCTCTCCCTTTGACCATTTTTGACTCGTGGTTTGATTTGTCAATGTTGACCACACATAGTGGACTTTTTTGTTCATTGTCAGTGATGTATGCATCATTTGATTGGTCACTGTGCAGGCAAGTCACACCGTGTCGCTACTTGTTCTAGGTCTTTGTTCTTGCTAGTTGAGAACTAGTGTTCCCAACCCGGTGTTTCCCCCTCTGACCATTTGTGACTCGTGTTATAAGTTTTCAACGTTGACCATACACTGTGAGCTTCGTTTGGTCATGGTTAGTGGCATATGCCTTATCTGGTTTGTCATTGTACATGGTTTCCATGCCGTGTCACTGCGTATTGAAGGTCTTTGTGCTTTCTAGTTGATATCTAGTGTTCCCAGTGCATTGTTATGCACCCTCACTATATGTGAATGACCAGTATGTTTCTGACCAGTGTGTTTCCGACCGCTGTGTTTGTTACCACTGTGTTTTTGACCAGTTTGTTTCTGACCACTGTGTTTCTTAGGACGGTGTTTCTGACCACTGTGTTTCTGACCACTGTATTTCTGACCACTGTATTTCTGACCAGGGTCTTTCTGACCAATGCGTTTCTGACCAGTGTGTTTCTGACCACTGTGTTTCTGACCACTGTGTTTCTGACCA